>PVKM010003842.1:0-55226 GCA_004027735.1 Carollia perspicillata
CAAGACCTTGCTGGCCACTGGGGGTGAGAACCCCAACAGCCTGGCTGTCTACCAGCTGCCCACCCTGGACCCCGTGTGTCTGGGCGACCGCAACGGCCACAGGGACTGGATCTTCGCCATCGCCTGGATGAGTGACACAGTGGCTGTGAGTGGGTCCCGCGATGGCACGTTGGCTCTGTGGAGAATGCATCCCGACATGTTCAACGGCAGCATCGCCTGGCACAATGACGCGGGGCTCCCAGTGTATGCCCACATCCGTCCGATGCACGTGGAGACCCTCCCTGGGTCCAGCACCAACCCCAGTAACAGAAAGGTGCGGGCCCTGGCCTTCAGTGACAAGAACCAGGAGCTGGGAGCAGTGTCCCTAGATGGCTACTTTCACCTGTGGAAAGCCCGGGGCACCCTGTCCAGGCTGCTGTCTATCAGGCTGCCCTACTGCCGAGAGAATGTGTGCCTGACCTACTGTGACGAGTTGTCCCTGTACGCAGCGGGCTCCCAGTCCCACGTCTCCTTTCTGGATCTGCGCCACGGTCAGCAGAACATTCGGCCACTGTGCTCCCGTGAGGGTGGCACTGGTGTGCGCTCACTGAGCTTCTATCAGCACATCATCACAGTAGGCACCGGCCAAGGCTCCCTGCTCTTCTACGACATTCGCGCCCAGAAGTTCCTGGAGGAGAGGGCCTCGGCAGGCCAGGACTCCTTCCTGGAGCCCACAGGGAGGAAGCTCAAGCTCACCTGCGGCAGAGGCTGGCTGAACCACGATGACCTGTGGGTGAACTACTTCGGTGGAGTGGACGACTTCCCCAACGCGGTCTACACCCACTGCTACAACTGGCTGGAGATGAAGCTCTTTGTGGCTGGGGGGCCTCTCCCTTCAGGCCTCCACGGGAACTACGCAGGCCTCTGGAGCTAAGGGTGGCCACTGTGACCTCCAAGTGCCCAGATTTTCCTTCTACTCCCCTCTCATTTTCCCTCTTCACGCTGTGTTTGTGCATATAACTCAGTGTGGCTTTTATCCTCCTAGTGGAATTGTCCAACGTAGTTGTGCTGTGTGTGCATTAAACAGAGAGGGATGAGGGAGAGGAGGAGAGTGTTGTCCTTCAGGCAATCAAAAACTTAGCTTTAATACTTTTCTAAACCTCTCCAACACCATCGTTTTGAATTCTCACACCAAGATTTTTGGCTAATTCTTAGTTGTGTCTTTTCTTTGAATCATTTATATATTCTCTCTAATGCCATGTAGTCATGGTTTTACAATTATGTATATTTTTCTTTGTTATTGCTGTTACAGTAATATTGTTTTTAGTTATTTTTCATTGAAGATAGATGTTATATTAAGAACATTTTTAAACTGGGTTTGTACATCTGTTCTGGAAGGCTAGCCATAGTTTTACGGCATTATTCCAACTGGAAACTACATTCCAAGTTCTAGATTCAACTTTTAGAAACATTCCATTTGCAAATTGTAGTCATAGTGTTTATAGTTTGTAAGTTGTTGGTGCTAAATGTGTTTTTTTAAAAAGATTATTCTCTTAAAAAAATTGTTATAGAGTCTTAGTTTTTGTACCAAAATCTCAATTGGTCAGAATACTTTAGGAATGCAAAAGTTCTGCTGATTCAATATTCAGATTAAGTGCAAACTTAATCAGTCATTTTTTCCTTCAACCTTTACTTAAGTTTTTATGACCTGCTGTTAAATAGATAAATGATGGTGTATTTTTTTTTCACCTTTTGCCTTAGTACCATCAAGACATGTGGATATATTTGAATATTTGTTGCTTAAGGAACTTGCACAGAGCTTCAGTGCCACCTTTCAAAGCAGGAATTGTAAGTGTAAAAATGTAGCATGTATGGCAAGCTGGGAGGAATGTATACTGATCCAGGGTAAAGACTGGATAATTTCAGTATTGCTGTTTTTAATACCAAATATTATATTCGAGCATATTTAAAATTTTCTAATTCAGCTTAACAGTTAAATCACAAGGAAAAAAGCTCAAAGAAGAAAAATGACCCCAGTCCCTACTCCTTTTGAAAGATTCTTAATTTGTAAAGTCTAAATTACTATTATTTTATGATAATAGTAATGATTTAGGTAAGAATTTCAAATATTCTTACCTAAAGTGAATAAATATATTGTGAAAAAGTAGTGAGGTTATAACTTTCATGTAATAATAAGTGATTATCAAGTACACAAAAAGTTTGCTTCAAGAAGATGAACTAGATCTAAAAGTAAATAGGATTAGGTTGAAGAAAAGTACTTTGGGGCTCAAAAACAAATGTTGGATTGTTAAGAACACAGGTTGTACTTCTCCCTGTGTAAGAATATTGGAAGTGGAAAGGAAGATTGGCCCTTCCTCAAAACTGGCCAGGTTGTGCTCACCTTGGATTAGGGTTTTGTTATATCTGTTTTTCCTTAAATGTTTGGCACTCAGATGCTGCCTTGATGTTCAGGTACTACATGCTGTTCAGTTGCATATCTGAACCAAGTAATATAATGAGCTGTACTAAAAGTGAGTTAAAATACAGAGGGCTTGGGGAAAAAAAGCAGAAAACTGTACTTGAAAAACAATAAAAACAATAAAAAAATTAAAAAATAAAATAAAAAATACAGAGAGGTTGGGGAAAGCAGAAAACAACTTGAAAAACAATAAAAAAACATAAAAATAAATAAAAACTACACTAAACTAAAATAAAATTTAAATCAAATATTTTAAAAAAGAAAAACAGAAAAAATAAGTTTTTTAAGAGAGATAGTTTTAACAGGTTTATATAGTTGTTTTATTAACAGTAAAATGTATTTGTGTGCATGTATGTGTCTCCAACTCAGATGTAAATGTCTTGAGAGCAGAGATTACAACTGTCATCTTTATATTATCTCATTTCTCCATTAATGCGTAGCAAATTGTTTTCAGTCAGTAAATATTTACTGAATGAATGTATTTGCCTCTGGAGACATAAAGTTCAATGCTATAAAAAATAAGTACATAAATACATACATACATAAATAAATAATAAAAATTTACTCTTAAATAGTATGGAATCCTGTTGTGTTTTCCCTTCTTTGTTTTTTCTTAAAATTTTTCTTAATTCATTACCAGGTCAGGCCACGGTTCTTATGTTTTTATAAACTTCCCCATTTATGATACCAGAAGACAAAGGAAAATGTATAAATTATTGTGGCTCTGAAATTAAATGTTTTCACCTGGCAATAGTTACATTTAAAGGTTTCTTTTAAATATTTTGTTTGTTTCATAAATTAGTTTTAGAAGTTTTTTTGTGTAGGCAATTAGTCTTTCTACTTTAAAATGCATATTTTCTAAAAACTTTTTCACCCAAGATTATTTCAATGAAGGAATATTCATTGAGTGTCTTCTAGGTTATAGGGCATTTTTATGATATTTTGTAATTGTTTTGGGAATCAGGAGAACGATTTCAGAGGAAATGACACTTTCTACATGAGGTGGCATTTTAAAGAGGAAATACAATGAAAATCTCTAATTTGTTCTCTGGCTCAGCCCTTCATCATGGACTTACTCTTAACTTTCTCATTATTTAGGGTATAACTTTTTGATGCTAAATCACATGGCTTGCCTTTATAAAAACCAAATAGTATAAGTAGGTATGTATTTTTATTATGTAGAATTTTAACTATTTTGAAATATTTTCTGGTTTAAAGATAAAGTGATCCACAGTGGTACAATGAATTGTATAACCTATGAGTGTGAAATAATTGAAAAAGTAACTATGCCAGTACTCTAGGAAACCCAGAAATATAGTTCACTTAAAATACACAAGGGGCCCTGGCTGGTGTAGCTCAGTGGATTGAGTGCAGGCTTGTGAACCAAAGCATCGCTGGTTTGATTCCCAGTCAGGGCACATGCCTGGGTTGCAGGCCATATCCCCAGTATGGGGTGTGCTAGAGACAACCATACATTGGTGTTTCACTCTCTTTCTCCCTTCCTTCCCCATCTCTCTAAAACAAATAAATAAAATCTTTAAAAAAATAAACAAGGGAACACATATCTTTATATACAATTTATATATCACCATTGTCTGAAAAACCTTAGTTACTTACAACTATGCATAAAATGTTAGTTTCACTTATTTATCTTTAACTACATATGCCCATATTCCTCCTCAAGTGTATTGTTGACTCAAAAGTTTATGTTATTCTCCTTTTCTCTTTGGATCAATTTCAATTTTTTTAAATGGGGAAGAAAGAATTTACTAATTAAGGGTGTTTGCTGAAATAAATCGAGATGACTCCTTTGGAAGAATTTCATCTGTTAAATCTACCCTAGAATTAATGATAAACAAAATAGAATTCTCCAAATCTTGATTTTTATCTGGCTCTATGCAGTGTTGAACAAGTTGTCAAAATTTTTCCATTAGTTTCTAATTTAGAGTGATTTTTAGAAAACAATTCATATAGTCTTCCCAGATGTTTTATTCACAGCTTCCTAATCTCTGCAAGTTTTAGGTAACCTAGCTACATTAAAGAAATCACTGTGTGAGCCATTTCAGGATGCAAATCTGAGAACAGCATGTACTAATGTGAAAGAAAAGCTATACAGGCCACAGGTGTTTGTTTTAAGGGATGTCATTTTTAGATCTGCTCAAAGGGTTGCCTAAAAGTATTTACCACTTCTGGCCTGATGTAAAACCCAGAGACACCTCCAATGGAGTGTGCCATCAGTGAAAACAACAGTGTAGTTACAGCAGTTTGCCATGAAAGTCAAGAAGGAAGGCTCTTTAACTGTTATGTGTGTTTTTGCATAGAGAATGTTCTTTACATCCCTTTTCATCACCATCTTTTCATTTTAAATTCACAGTGACACTTCAGGCAGAATAAGCACTTAATTTCTTCATGCTTCCACAGTGAATGTTTCATTATTATCTTTATTAAAGCATTTGCCAGATTGTAACGCAGTTAACTATGCGAGTATCTAATCCCCTGCCCTTTGGAATGCGAACTGTCATCCCAACACCTAGCACAAGAGCCTGCACACCAATGGCACTTGGAAGTCAAGTGCAATGACTAATACGTTAACTCCGTAGAATGAATTATTTTATCCTATTAGTTGGCCAGAACATTAGGGAATATAATAAGAATTAGATTGATGGATGGAGAATATCCTGAAAGAGGCCCTATGGTAGTAATCCTGGCAATTCATAGTATGGAATAATGTGGGTAGGGCAGCAGAAACATTGATTACTTAAAAGTCTTGTAGACACCTGATACTGAATATGGGACATCAGGATGAAGAGTAATGAATATTATCTTAGAATCAGAAAAACCTAGGTCTGAATTATAGCTCTATAACTTGCTTAATAAATAGCCATTCATGCGTTCCTTCACTTCTGTAATCCTGACCTTTGTTACAAAGTCATTCTGTCTCCAGCATTTAGCACAGTACCATTTCTATAGTGATAGCTCTCACATTTGTATTTCTAACCCAAACCTCTGTTAATGAGCTCCAGATCCATATTTCTAAATACCAACCAGACTTTTTCACCTAGAAAGACCACAGACACTTCAAATTCCACAAGGTCAAACTGTAGCAGTCCTTTATGTATGTAGGTATGTGCTTGCTTATACATTCCATATATTCAAAATGTGCTTTCAAACAACATTAGCTCTTTTTCTCTACCTTTATTTTATTTTTAAGACCCAACACAAGCATCTCCTCTTTTGGGAACATGACTTTCCCAGACAAAATTAATGACGATTTTCTCCATATTCTCATTGTACTTCACATACCTGTAATATCATATTTACTTTTTAAAGTCATTAGTGAATTTGTATAATTACTAA
Source organism: Carollia perspicillata (assembly GCA_004027735.1). Classification (NCBI taxonomy): domain Eukaryota; kingdom Metazoa; phylum Chordata; class Mammalia; order Chiroptera; family Phyllostomidae; genus Carollia; species Carollia perspicillata. Next base: position 5,816 of record PVKM010003842.1, read on the forward strand.
CAAATTAAGTATTTTTCTCCTAAGCTATATGCTTAAACTTCTAGTGCCAATAACATAGTTTGTTGTTGCTGTTACATTTTGTTTCTGAATAGATAACTTTGAAGACACTCATCCCAACACTAGCACAAAAGCCTTCACACAAATGGCACTGGGAAGTCCATCAATGCCAAGTATGTCATTCTAATGACTTTTATGATGGGAACAATTGCTGGAATGGTGCATCATATCATCCACTTTGAGTTTCAACCTGTACACATTAAAAACATCCTGAATATTAGTTAAGATGAATATTTATTGCCATGGACAGATGAAATTATTAAATGAAAAAAAGCAGATTACAAAACAACTTGTGCAAAATATTCTCATTATATTAGTAGTGACTGCATTAGATGAGTATGTATATGAGGTCTGTCTAGAAAGCATCCACCCATATGGATACGAAGAATAGAGACATTTAATGTAGAAGATACAAGATACAAGAAACATTGTACATAGGACAATGACGCCTCTGCCCGCTTCAATGTAGGCACTTTGGGACCTCACACAGTTCTCCCAATAGTCATCAGCCATCCCAATATATTTTCCTGAATCTCATTGACAGTGTGAAATCTCTTCCCTTTCAAAGGTGATCTTAGTTTTGGGAAAAACCAGAAGTCACAGGAGGCCAAATATTGGTTGTAAGAGGTCTGAGTCATCTGGATGATTTGATGTTTTTCCAAAAACCTCTGCATAAAATGTGATGCAGGAGCACGTGTGTTATTGTGATGAAGCTGCCTATCACGAGTTGTTCATAGCTGTGGCCTTCATGGATCATCAGAATAGTTTCCATGAAGGAATGTTCAGGCTTTATGCAAAATTTGATGCGGATTCATTGCTCTACTCACTCAGTCATTTTGAATGTGACAGCCACACAATACACATGCTCACGCAATGGTGTCTATTTCCCCCACAGACTACTACAGTGAAGTTATCATTGTTCATACGCATACATTCCAGTCCACTCTCCTTGGCTGCCAGGTTACAGGGATGTCACGCAAATCGTTCTCATTATATTAACAGTGTCTGGATGTTTTCTAGACGGACCTCATATTGAAAGAAAAAAATTGAGAAGATAAACACTGAATTGTTATTATTAATAACATCTGGCTGGCAGAAATGAAGCTCTTTTGTTTTCTTATATTTTACTTTTCTGTATGTCCAACTTTCCACAACACAGATAAAATTTGTCTTGTAAAATAGTAATAATCAGCCCTGGCTGGTGTAGCTTAGTGGATTGAGCGTGGGCTGAGAACCAAAGGGTTGCCAGTTCAATTCCAAGTCAGGGCACATGCCTGGGTTGCAGGCCGGGTCCCTAGTGGTGGGCCATGTGAGAGGCAATGACACATTGATGTTTCTCTTCCTCTTTTTCTCTTTCCCTTCTCCTCTCTCTAAAAAAATAAATAAATAAAACATTTTTAAAAACCAGTAATAATCATGGACATGGACAACAGTGTGGTCATTGCAATAAAATGCAATGAATATTATATGTATATATATACGTGTGTGTGTGTGTGTGTGTGTGTGTGTGTGTATCCTCTAATAGAACTGGTAGGGATATAGGTGAAGAGAACTAATATCAAGGAATGCCTATACATATCTCAGAAGGAAGGACTTCTGATTCTTCTTTCAAAACCCACCTATACTTAATAGGTGTCCACATCAATATATTTCCGTCATGTAGTCAGTAATTTATGACTTTTAGATAGATGTCCAAGTGTAGGTTTGTTTAGTGAATATAAAACACTCTTTAGTGTCCCCCAAGAGCATTATTTCATCTTTTCATTTGGTAATGATCAATTTTTAAAATTTCTCAATGCAATCATATTAACCCAAGGACATAAAAGAAATCTACCAAATGTTGTTGTATGTTAAAGAAAGAGAGAGATACCTGAGGCAAGATGGTGGCAGAGTAGGTGGAAGCTACACTAACCTCCTTCAAGGACCAAACTGGAATTACAAATAAATTATAGAAAAATCACCCTGAATAACCAACTGAACACTTGCTAGAGGGAAGCTTTATAACCAAGGATTTACAAAAGAAACCACACCACCACAGTGAGACTCGTAGGAAGTGCAGAGGTAGGAGAGGGTTGGCTGTGCTTTTGTGGGCAGGAGCTGAAGTTGTGGAGGGATATTTCAGTGGGTGGGAGGTTCCCCCAAGAAGTGTGGGGCCTAAACCTCAAGTTGGGATCCCCAGCCTTGAGCACCAGAACCAGGACAGGAATTGAAATAACATCCAGCTGTTAAAAACAGAGGGGTTTATGTCCACCAGGGAAAGATGGCTAGAGACACAGAGAGACTCTTAAAGGGACAACACTCAAAAATTTGTTTGCAGCCACTTATGCCAGGCTCTGGCAGAAGGAGGTCAGAGTGGACTAGAGACACAGGAGGAGAGTCTGGGATTGGTGGCTTTGAGGAGACCCCTGAAGGGTTAGCCTCCGGGATTTCTGTGCTGAGTCATTCCCCATACTTCAGTAGTCATCTTTCTCAAACAGAGCAACTCCTCCACAAGGCTTCAGCCTGGGGGGAAGCAATAGCCCCATTGCCAAGAATTCCTCTGGCTCCACCCTGTGGAGCTTAAACCAGATTGGTGAGGATTACACCTAGAGGCCATTTCAGTGATTAAACCTAACAGAGAGCCTGCAGGCAAAGGCAGAACTCGCGGAGCTCTGAGACTTTAGCTGAAGCAGTTCAGTGAAGCCTAGGATCAAATCAGAGAGATTTGGAAAACAAGGTAGAAAAAAACACCCAACCAGAGGAGCAGAAAGAAAAATTAATTTAAAAAAATGAAGGGATCTTAAGAAACCTCTGGGACAACATGAAATATAACAACATCCATATCATGGGAACACCAGAAGGAGAAGAGAGGGAGCAAGGGATTAAGAACCAATTTGAAGAAATAATGAGTGAAAACTTCCTTAACCTGGTGAAGGAAAAGGACACATAAGTCCAGGAAGTGCATAAAGTCCCAAAATGAAGGACCCAAAGAGGCACACACCAAGACACATCATAATTAAAATGGCAAAATGGTACTGGCATAGAAACAGACACATAGATCAATGGAACAGAATAAAGAGCCCAGAAATAAACCCACATTTTTATAGTCAATTAATATTTGACAGAGGAAGCGAACATACACAATGGGCTAAAGATACTGTAGTCAGTAAATGGCATTAGGAAAACTGTACAGAAATCTGCAGAAAAAATGAACCTACCCAACCTTCTTAGAGCATTCACAAGAATAAATTCAAAATGGATTAGAGAATTAAATGTTAGACCTGAAACCTTAAAAATTATAGAAGAAACCATAGGAAGTAAAATCTTGGACACTGCTTGTAGCAATATTTTATCTTATATATGTCCTTGGGCAAGAGAAACAAAGAAAAATAAACAAATGGGACTATATCAAACTAAAAAGGTTTTGCACAGCAAAGGAAATCATCAGCAAAATTGAAAGATAACCCACTGAATGGGAGAATATAGTCATTGATACATCTGATAAGGGGTTAATAGCCAAAATTTTAAAGAACTTATAAAACTCAACACCAAAAAAGCAAACAATCCTATTAAAAAATGGGTAAGGCAGCTGAATTGACACTTCTAGAAAGACAACACACAGATGGTCAACAGTCATATGAAAAGGTGCTCAGTGTCACTAATCATCAGAGAAATGCAAACTAAAATCACAGTGGCCAGATTTACTGGTCAGAATGACTATTATCAATAAATTAACAAATAAGTGTTGGTGAGGATCTGGAGAAAGGGAAACCTTTTGCACTGTTGGTGGGAATGCAGATTGGTGTGGCCACTGTGGAAAGCAGTATGGAGATGACTTGAACATTAAAAATGGAACTTTCTTATGACCCATTGGTTCCACTTCTGGGAATTTATCTTGAGAATCACAAAACACTAATTTGAAAGAAGAACATAAGCACCCATATGTTCACTGCAGCATTATTTACAACGACCAAGATTTGGAAGCAGCCCAAGTGTCCATCAGTAGATGAGTGGATGAAACAACTATGGGATATTTACACAATGGAATACTACTCAGCCATGAAAAAGAAGGAAACTTTACCTTCTGCAACAACATGGATGGACCTGGAGAACATTATGCTAAGTGAAATAAGCCAGTCAGAGAAAGAAAAATTCACTATGATTTCACTCATATGTAGAATCTAATGAACAAACTGACCTAACAAGCAAAATAGAGACAGAGAGCAGGCTGACAGCTAGTTGCGGGGAGAGTTAGGGATTAGAGGGATGGAGCACAAAAGGACTCATTGACATGGACAGCAGTGTGGTGATTGTTGGAGGGAGGGAGTATAAGTGTGATAAATGGCAATGGAAAAAATACAATAAACAATACATTTAAAAATTAAGGAATCTATATTTTGGTAAGATGTGTTTTCACATCCTTTGTAGAATACAGGTCATTCTAGAGTTGAGCAAGAAGAAAATGAAATATTGATGGTACCTTCCTTACGAATGACTTTTCTGTTTTGCCATTTTGGAGGTATGGTTCACTGAAGCAAACACATTGATGATGTCAATGAGAGTAATGGTGTTATTCTCACTGTTTTTAATGCCGTTATTGTGCCATTCTCTCTTTCAACCTAAGGCATTAATGTTTCATGTTGATTAAATTTTAACATCTACATTGCCTTTTTATGTTACACACAAATGATAAACTTGAATGTTCCAGTCAGAGGGCAGCATTTTAGTTTCCCCATGGTTCCCAGTAAATTTATCAAATAACATTGCCCCACATCTCAGAAATGGCTCATTTTTGTTCATCCTTCTTTAGTAATCCAGATTAAAGGGGTTTAGTGTGTATTTTTTTAGTTACGCTTTATATGAGTAAAACTAGATCCTCATTTTATATGACAGATTCATTCCTTGCCATTTGTACAGGAAGCACATTTTTGCAAATGGAATTGCATATTCCCCATCGACTCACATTATAATTTTAGAAGTGTCATTTTTATTATGGATTGATTTCCAATTGACAGCGGTTTCTAACATGCTGCCATTGGCACCACCTCTGAGACGTGTACTTTAGTCTTCGAATAAAAGCTAAGTGATGTAATGTAACCCTCTATTTCAAAGAATATTAAAGCATATTTTTGGAATGTGAAGAAAATGGGATTTCTTAAAATAGGACATCCTCTAACATGATTTGCTCTGTATTTATTTATCATGAACCAGAGAAAATTCTAAGATACCCTCCTACGTCATGCCTAAAGGAGATCTCTTCTTTCTTTTTCTCTGCTGTTTCTTTACCCACATTGCTCTGAGCATGGGTGTTTGGCATATGGGTACCCCAAGGGAATCTGAAATAATACTTTGGTTTCCCCCTCTATTTTAACCTTTTAAAATCTTGGGATATTTATATTGGTTTTATAAAAGGCTGTTCAGGTAAGTTCATGCTAGAATGAATGTGGCTCTAGAAATGATGAGAATGTACATGTTTCCTTAATTGCCTTCTTAAAAGTCAGGGGCTTTGTAAAAACTTTTCTTAATTTTTTTATTTTCAATCATGTTCAAATATAATAACAAAATTTATCATTTTACCTATTTTAAATGTACAGTTCAGTGATGTTAAGTACATTCATATTGTTGTGCAAGTGATCTCTAAGACTTTTTCATCTTGCAAAACTGATACTCTATATCCATTAAACAACTCCCCATTCCTCCCTGCCCACCAGTCCTGTGGCACCCACCATTCGGCTTTCTCTATACATTTAACTACTCTAGGTACCTCATTTAAGAAGAAACACACAATATCTGGCTTACATCACTTTGCATAATTTATTTCCTCAAGGTTCATCTATGATCTAGCATGTGTCAAATTCTCTTTATTTTTAAGGCTCAATAGTGTTCCATTATATGTATATACCACATTTTATTGATCTATCCATCTGTAGATGGACACTTGAGTTGCTAACACCTTTTGGCTATTGTGAATATTGCTGCCATGAGCATGGCTGTGCAATTTTTTTTGTAGACTCTGCTTTCAATTCTTTTGGATATATATCCAAAAGTGTAAATGCTGGATCACATGGTAATTCTGTTATTAATTTATGTTTTCCATGCAGCTACACCATGTTACATTCCCACTAACAGTGGACAAGGATTCCAATTTATCCGCATCCTTGCTAACATTTTTTTTTCTGTTTTTTTTGATAGTAGACATCCTAAGGGAGTGTCAGGTGTCAATGGTGAAGTTTTTTAACTTGTTTCAATTTACAGCTCCTTTGTACAATTATTCCAGCTCACTCCTTAAGAGTTAACAGTACACTATATGTAGAAGAGAACATATAACTGTAAATATTATGAGGAAAAATCATGATGATTTAAGTATGGGCAAGGGAGTCTTGAAATATATCAAACATATAGAAAATCTATTTTCTGCCCTGACTGCTGCAGCTCAGTAGATGGAGCACCAGCTTGTGAACCAAAAGGTTGCTGGTTCTATTCCTAGTCAGGGCACATGCCTGGGTTGTGAGCCAGGTCCCCAGTAGTGGGTGCACAAGAGGCAATCACACATTGATGTTTCTCTCCCTCTTTTTCTCCCTCCCTTCCCCTCTCTAAAAATATATAAATAAAATCTTTAAAAGATAACTAATAATTATTTTCTGTATGTGAATGTACCTTGTACAATTGATTTAAGCCTGAAGTTTCTTAACAGTGTATTGGGAAATTAAGTTATGAATTGAAGGTAGATATATCACTATCAGTGGCAGCTGATAGAACAATGCATCATAGAAAGTTTGAACATCTGAAACTAAGTTTGACCTCTGTGTTAGAATGTACTGCTAGAAAAATCTGTTTTAAATAATGAATGAAACAAAGTACTTCTTCCTATCCAGTCTGTTTTAAGGGTCAAATTACATAACCAACAAAAAGCATTTAACCTCTCAGTAAGTAACTGATGATTTCAGAAAGTAAACTATTCTAAAATAGCCATGTTAAAATTCTATATGTCTTGGAAGATCTAGTCTCATTCTAGACCCTTAAAATTTCTGGAGAGTTTATAATCAGGAAAAACATATATGGATATATAAAAGTATAATACCAAGGAAATTTTAATCTCTTTGATTTATTATCTATATTTACACATGTCACAACATTTTATAATAGGTAGCTTTTTACTTTTGTAAATAACTTTCTAAAGCCAATTATAAATGAAGTGCTAGATCCCAAACTTGCATATTTTTACCACTTTTCTATCATTAGTGATTTACTTACATATTTCTAATATTGTAAGCATCTTGCAAGACTGTTTTTTTTTATTTTTAACCCCCTGTAATACATTTAATATATTTTTGAAAACATTGATTTTCTGGTTGTGCAAGTAAAAAATGAGGTTTATTTGTTTTTCTGGATGCTTAGGAGCATCTCACTTCACTATAAATGAGAATTGAAACATCTGTATGTATTTAATGGAATTAGATAGTTTTCATATACATACTTCTAGATAGTCACATTAACATTTCTTTTACCTTTGAGAGTTGGTATATTGAATTATGCGAGGAGATTCTCCATGATATGTTTTAATTTATGGGGACTGTTAACATGTTGTTGGCTCTAAAAATTCCAGTAAGATCATGCACATTTCCATTCACCTTCACTAATGTTAGTACAGTAATATTAAATATTCATCATATGCATTTCCAAAGAGTTGTTCAGTATCATGTTATGTGTACTATTGAGAATACAAATTATATACAGGCATGAAAAAATGCCTTATATTTTCCACCTTTATTTGCCAACTTTTGAGTAAATTTTGATGAGAAGTAACCCGAAGAGCTAACATTCCACTGAATATAACCCTTTATAAATGCATGCTCCCATTTTGCAGAAAGTCGTTGCTATGATTATTTTTTTCTCTTGGATTTAAATACAAGAAAACCATGAAATGACTGAATCCTTAAAAGAAAAACATCTATTTTAAACCCAAAATAGGTACAGGAATGTCATTTTTATTAACCTCACTTTATTTGTTTATTTGTTTGTTTGTTTGTTTTAAGAGAGAGGGGATGGGAGGGAGAAAAATGTTAATGAGAGAGAGAAACATAGATTGGTTGTCTCTCTTATGAGCCCCAACTGGGGACTGAGTATGCAACCTAGGCGTGTGCCCTGAGTGGGGATTGAACTCTGCAGGATGATGCCCAACCAACTGACCCACACTGGTTAGGGCTCCCTTTTTTTGATTTCTACCACTTTAAAATATGAAGATTCATTGCACCAGCTCCTACCAGGTGATCAGCTTACTCCCTGAGTATTAATTATAATTGTTTTTGCAATCATATTTTGATTTAAGTCACTAAATAGTTTCTCAGTGGCAAGTCTGGGAAATACTAAGATAGGTTAAAATTATCTTCAGGACTCTTCCAAGCAATGCAACCACTACTAATTTATTTACAGTTGGTAAATGCCCAACCACTCATATAATACCCCATCTCTTAAATTTCCAACATTACCTACCATGACATCATTCAGACTTTGGGATATGGCATTACATAGGAATTCCCTAGGTGTTTCTGCCCACCATGCTAAAATATACCTCTAAACACCTAACATCTAGGAGTGGCTTATGATCCAAAGTCAATTGAAAATATTGTTCCATATTAGTTCTAACGAAGTCTTAATCATCACAGGTTTAGACATATCCCATAATTTAACAACAAATAGGCCCTATAGTACAACTTCTATTAGGTTTGTTTTATATTATTTATATGTTATAAATATATTATTCATATATGAATATAAAATAAATAGAAATAGAATTCATGTATTTTATTTGAATAGTGGTGTTATTAATTTTTCTATCAGTTGCACTTTATTTTACTAAAATCACATTTGCCAAAAAATAAATTATTTTTTTGATATCCAGAGTTATTAAAGTTAGAAAGTGCATTGTGAATGAGAGCCAGATGTTAGTGTAAAATAAAATGCTTATGTATGTAACTGTACTTGCTCCTGTAATGATTATGTAAAATCTTTAATTTGTCTTTACACTGATCTTTACTGAACCTGTACAAAATGGATGTATTTTATAAACTATTAAAGGTATAAGAGTTGAGTCTATGTAGAAAATGTTTATGTACTCAACAGGGCAACAAAAAATGATATAGCAGTTTTTCAGCTAACCTAGTGCTCTTCTCAACCACAAAATTGAAAAGATGAGGACTATACCAAGAAAATACTAGTTTCAAAAGAAGAGCAAATATTATGAAATCATTAAACTAATTTATGGATGTGTACTTTGGAAACATAAAATACTGGACATGGTCCCATTGACTTGGAGATACAGTAAACTTGCTAAAACATGGTAGTAATTAAAAATGTTTATAATTTTCCTACAGGTCATTGCTAGTCATGGCTTTTTTCCCAGACATTCCTGCTCTGTATGTGCCTTTGGTTTCCTTAAAAGGTTGAATGAGGATGAGTTTTGAAGTATCTTCTAATAAAATACATGTACGAGGGAAATATAAAAACTACAGTTTATTTCACTCTGGTTTATTTTTGCAAATATCTAAAATGCCTGTGATCCTATCAGATGAAATATTTATTTGTTCCTTTTGTATTTTCAAGTGCAAATAGTAATAAAGTCACAGTAAATTTTTATTGACTTGCATTTTCCTACAAGTTAGAAGTAAAAATAGATGAACGATAAAATGAGCTTAAGTTTTGGTCAATCTTTAGACATTAGCTTCCTTGCAGAGATGAGAGTTTCTTCCAACATTGTCCTGGAACTAGCTGCATTAAAATTATGTGGGATCTTACCAAACCAAAGAAGATTTAGATTCCTGGCTGGGCCCACAAATACTTATTTAAGCAATCATCATCAAAGATTTGGCTGTCCTTTAAAATTTGGAAACAATTGGTTTAGTGATTGAGCTTCCAATACTTTGGTCTCTCTCTCAGCTCATTTTCTCATAGCTTGTTAACCTGAGCAAAATGCATGGAAGAAACCCAGATATGATTTTAATGCTTAACATCACTTTAGACTCAGGCTTTGTCTGTGATGTCATAATTTCTTCAAATAGGTTTTCTATCCCTTACTTCTTGTCATTTTGATATCCCTATTATATGTCCATTATCATGTTTCACATTGTCCTCCAGTTCCCTTAAACTCTATTCATTCTCTTAGAGTCTTTTTTTTCATTTTGTTGTTCTGTCTGGCAATTTTTTTCTACCTTGTGCTCCAACTTGCTGATTTGATCCTCTGCTTCATCTAGCCTGTTTTTTATTGCTTCTACTGTGTTCTTCATTTCATATATTGTATTCTTTTTTTTTTCCTCCTGGTTCTAATTGATAGTTTCTATTTCTTTTTCATGCTGGTGTAGTTCTCAGTAAGTTCCTTGTAGGTTCCCTGGAGTCCCTTGCAGTTCTCACTGAGCTCATTGAGCCTCCTTATAACCATTATTTTGAACTCAATGTCTGATAGATTGCTTGCCTCAAATCAATTAGCGCTCTTTCTGATAATTTCTCCTTTCTTTTCAGTTGGGGGTTGTTGCTCTATTGTTCCATTTAAGTGACTCTTCTTATTTGTTTCTGATGCTTAGATTGATCTGCTTGGACTCTGATATTCATAGTGTGACCTTCTGTGTTCAGAGGCCTGTGGGATTCAGTGATGCAGTCTCCTTGATCTCCTGGACTTGATGCTCTTGGGATGCTCTTTATGCTGTTTATGTTTGCTCTCTGTTTTTAATTAGGTTTTGGTTATTGTTGGGTCATTCTTTGGTAGGTTCTTCCATCTGGCTGGCTGGCTGAGAGTCACTCTGCCTACCACACTTGTATACTGTTGTACAGGTCCTGCCAGAATAAAACCAAACAGCCCAGGAAACAAAGTTATACTCACACAATTAACCCCCAACCACCATCACACTATCAACAGCAAATAATTCAGTATGAATAAAGGTGTCAAGAGATTAAGACTATTATAAGAAATGTAAAATGAATATGAGATGACTAATAGAAAGAAAAATGATTTTTAGAGGGCAGACAGAGGAGCAATAATAAGAATAGGGAATAGGGTCCAGGCAAAGAGAGAGAAGGAAAAGTTTCATCTTAAATAAAAAAAGGGAATGAAGAAGGCAGAATAGACCAAGAGAAGGGAAGCATACAGTATTAGGTTTAAACAGAAATTAATTTTTTTAAATAGTGAGAGAGAGGAAGAAATAGGAACCAAATTGGATTAAAAGATCCACCAGAGCACTACTAACACAAGCAAAGTTTAATACAGCTGAGAGGAAAATAGCAAGGTACAAAGAAAGAAAGAAAAGTTGAAGAAATATCTGGAGAAAAGAGAAGTGATTCTGAGATGATAGAAAGAGAAGGAATACTAGGATAAGACAGGGAAAAATTAAAATTTAAATTGAAAAAGAGCAAAATGGAGTAGGAAAGGAGAATGCTAAAATTTGAGACTGGAAATACAAAGATAGTGAAGATCTAGAAATAAAACTGGAGAAATGTAAAACCACCATATCCACACCTGAAGAGAAAATATTGATAAAGTTACAGAATAAGGGTATTGTAAGAATGCAAAAAAGAATGTGAGATGACTAATGACAAGAAAAATATTTTTTAAAGATTTTATTCATTTATTTTTAGAGAGGGGGAGGGAGGGACAAAAAGAGGGAGAAAGAAAAGGAGAAAAACATCAATGTACAGCTGCCTCTCACATGACTCCCTCACAACTGGGGACCTGGCCTGAAACCCGGGCATGTGCCCTGATTGGAAATTGAACCAGCAACCCTGTGGTTTGCAGGCTGGAGCTCAATCCACTGAGCCACACCAGCCAGGGCAAGAGAAATGGTTTTGAAAAGCTGGAGGGAGGAGAAACAGAGTGGGGAATGAAAACAAGTTATAGGAAGAGAGAAAAATAAAATATAAAATGAAAATAAAAAGAGGAAAGAAGAAGGTAAAGTGGAGTAAGAGAGGGGAGGAGCAAAATATGAGATTTGAAATAAACTATAATATAAAAACTAGTGACTTAAAATGCACAAAGTTGGCGAACAAGGTATGAATATTGAAAATAACACAAATCATGAAGACCACAGTGGAATTCATCTCACTGTTTTCTCTTTCTGGATTTGCCCCGGTAATGTCAGATGGTGTCCCAGTTTGGCCCTTGGCAACCTGTTCAAGGCTACCAGTGATCCATAGCCTATAGCTGTATCCTTCTGTTGTTAATCTACTCAATCTTTAATCAGAAGTCAGGCTTAAGCACCACAGGGTGTGGCAGTCATTCCTGTGGGTGGGGCTATGGATTCCTCTCAGGCTGATGCCATTCTGAAGGGGAGTGCTCTGCCTGAGAAATATGGCTCCTGCAGTATGGGGGATGTCTCAACACAGGGATCCTGGTGGCTGCTCCCTCAGTTCTCTCCCCAAAACCTCCATCCCCAAACTCTCCTCTAGTCTACTCTGCCCCCCGGCCCTTTGCTGGAGCCCAGGGTAAGTGGCTGCAAAAATAATTACTGGTATGTGCATTGACCTTTTAAAAGACTCTCGGTGACTCGAGCCATTTCTCCTTGGCAAACAGAAACCCTGTGGCTTTTCACTGCTGGATGTCATCTGGGTTCCTTTCCAGCTCTGGTACTGTTGGCTGTGGAACCCAGCTTGGAGTTTAGACCCCACACTTTTCAGGGGGAACTTCTCAGATACTGAACCCTCCAGCACTTCAGCTGCTGCCCATGGGAGCCCAGCCAGCTGTCTTGCATCTACTCCACACTTCGTACTGGTCACATTGTGGTGAAGTGGTTTTTTTCCATCTGTCTGTAGTAATAAGACTTCTCTCCAGCGAGTGTTCCATTAGTTTTTCTGGATGATTTCTCTACAGTTTAGTTGTCATTCCAGATTGGTCCTGGGAGGAGGTTAGTGTAGCTTCCACTTACTCCTCTGTCATCTCCTTGTCTATGATGTTTTTATTCTTGCTAGTGTAACCATCTAGGAAATTTACTTCAGGTAAATTTGTCTGTGCATCCTCAGAACTCAGACAAGCACAGAGAACATAGTATACGTTCAATTTTAACTTAAAGAATAAGAAAACTCAATTTTCAAATAATAAATTTTATTTTCCTAGAATACAGGGTCCAGCAGAAGTAATGCCTGCTTCAGTGTGGTTGGTAGGGTAATGATATGGGGGTAATAATTTATGGTTTTAATTTGAAAATTTCACCTAGAATTTCATATGTATGTCAAATGTTAAGTGTATGTATGCAGTAGTGTGATATTATTATGTTACAAATTTGCATGCTTATGATTGTGTAATAAGAGATTTTGTTACAAAAAAGGGGTGTTATTTGTGCCAGACACTGTATAAATAGTGCGGTGGGGATTATCATCTTGTATATTTGACTTCACTGACAAATCCCATTTGATTTGTCAAGTATTAGTTTTTATTCATAATGTAAAATCTAAGCATCCCCCATATATTTTTGTCTTTATGTATATAAGGATTGATTTATAAAATGGTCTGTTATACACTTACATTTAAAGAGGTTTCAAAATATCTTTATTTTGTTTTTATTTGAGTTTCATAAGATAGTTATGCTGCATTTAAAAGCCTACTTTACATTTTAGGAGCTGTAGAACATTTTATATATTCATTTCTATGTCCCATGATACTCATTTTAAAATGTGTATTTCCATAAACATAATAGTAACATATTACTGGCTCCTTCAAGTGAAAAACATCTGAACTTCTGCGAAGAACACTTTAGAAAAATTCTCCAATTCTCTTCTGCTTAGCAGTAGAGTATTTTACCATAAGTAGTACTTCATGATTGACAAATTGGTATGCAATGATATTTTTTAACTTCATAACATGCCTCAAAATCTACAGCTGGAGTATATGATAATGTAAGAATTATTTTCAATATGTGGTATGTATTTTATACTGCATCTCTTCAGAACTATAGTTATCTCCAAATTTATATTTTTCTCTAACTGTATGAACTACTTAAAATATTTTTATTGACATATAACACAGAAATGTTCACAAATCACAAGTGCAGAGCTCAAAAAATTCTTGCAAATTCAATGCACCCATGTAGCCGACCAACGACCAGATCAGCCATCAGAACAATACTGCCACTCAATACCCACATGATGCTTCCTCCTAGTCATTACCTCCTGCATATTACCAAAGAGTGACTCTCATGATAATTTCTAACACCATAGACCAGTTTTGTCTGTTTTCGGATTTGATAAAAATGGAGCAGTGTGTGCTCTTTTCTGTCTGACATCTTTCATTCAGTTGCATGTACTTAAGGTATTGAATTTTATCAAATGCTATTGTCTGTATCCATTTTGAAATAATCATATAATTCTTTTATTTTGTTAATATGATGGAATTACTTATTTTTAAATATTAAACCAGTTTTCTTTCCTGCGATAGTCCCTATTTGGCCTTTCTGCATTATCATTCTATACATTACTGGGTTGGATTTATTACTACTTTATTAGGAAATTTATGTCTATATTATAGAAAGATATAGGTCTGTAATATTTCTATTTCTATTATTATCTTTATTCTCTCCTCTACCTTATGCTCCAGTTTGGGTATCAAGTTATGTTAGCCTCTTAAAAAGTAAGGAACTGATTCCTTTTTTTCTATTCTCTAGGATAGAGTGGGTTAATTGTGCTTTAATTTTCTGCTTTAAATACTTTGAGAAATTTACCAGCACAGCTCTCTGACACAGAATATTTTAGTAGGAAGGTTCATAACAACAGATTCAATTTAAGAGTTCTAAGATGGTTACAATTTTCTAGTTTTTCATGTGTCGATTTTACTTAACTGCATTTTCCAAGTAGGTTTTCCATTTCATCTAAATTAACAAATGTATAAAATTGTTCATCATAATCTTGTTAAAAAACAGTTCAACCAAGTAAAATTTAAAGATCTTATTCACTTTATTCAGTGATTCATGAATCTGATACCATCTGATTGAATAGAAAAATGAAAGATTTTAAAGGCAGAAGAGGGGAGAAGCAGGGAAGTTATACTACACAAAAAAGCAGATTAGTTATAGCAAGGTCACTTTCCTTTAAGGATGGCAGGATCAATTGGGCAGATGACCTAACTAGTACTGATCAGGCAATTCCTGAGTAAATTTGTTGATTCTAATTCCAGGAGTGCTGAAACTGTAATTAAGTTAAACCTATGTTCAGTGATGTGGGGCTTACCAGAAACAACTCCATTTTGAGTCTATTGTATTATTTTTAATAACCTTGTATCTTTTTGTTTCTAAGGTGTAAATTATATTTGGTGTTCCAAATTAAATAACAGTATAAACACAGACAGACATACAGACATATCTATAACCCACCCAGAACAATACATATTTGTGTGTGTGTCTATTTCTATAAAGGGGTGGACAAACTTAGGTTTACATTTGTGAGTATTCATAAGAATTTATTCTTGTATTATTATGTATTAATTATTGTATTATTTTCTATATGAGCAACTATAAACTTACTTTTGCTCACCCTGTATATGTGTGTGTATTTACATGATATATATTTATATATAGTTTGTGTATGTATACATATATGTGTGCATGTGTCTATATGTACCCAGATTATAATAGATTATCTTGAACCACTAACTCAGAATACTCCTTTTTCATTCCCTTTGGTTGCTATCACCATACATTAGTCTTGCTTTTTTTTAAATTTCATGTAGATAAAATCATATGGAATGTTTTCTTGCCTCAGACATTTTTTTACTTAATATTATGTCTGTGTGATACATCCATATTGTTGTGTTTATCACTGTTAAAATTGCTTTGGTAATATTCAATTGTGGTAATATACCATATTATATTTATCCATTCTACTGTTGATATACAGGGTCTGGCACAAATAACACCTTTTTATTACAAAATCATAAGCATGTAATTCTGTAACATAACAATATCACACTCAAGTACACCATATGACACTTTAGGTGAAATGTTCAAATTGCTGTCCATCTTGTGTGAGACATTCATGTACCCTACCAATCACATTTAAGCAAGCCTTACATCTGCCAGACCCTGTGTATTGTTTTTTATAGTTATTGACTATTTTGTATGAAACCATTATGAACATTCTTATGCGTATGTTATTGTGGACATCAACTCTTCCTTATATTGGATACACACTCAGGAATGGAATTTCTGTATTGTAAAGTGGACTTATGATTATCTATGGTAGGTACTAACATTTTTAAAAAGATTTTGTTCATTTCTTTTTAGCAGGAGGGGAAGGGAAGGAGAAAGAGGTGGAGAGAGACATCAATGTGTGGTTGCCTCTAATGTGTCCCCTACTGGGGAACCTCGCCTACAACCCAGGCATGTGCCCTGACTGGGAAACAAATCAGTGACTCTTAGGTTCATAGGCTGGTGCTCAATCCACTGAGCTACATCAGCCATGGAGGTAATAACACTTTTTAGAAGTACTATTTTACAATTCCATCAGTAGTGTAAAAGAGTTCTAGTTATTCCAAACTAGAACCAAGTATAATTGGTTACACTTGGCAAGTGTAATCCTTGCCAAGTGTAATTATTGTTGGACAATTTTTCCATTCTTGTGTGTATGCAGTAGTAAGCGAAGTTCATTTGGATATTCTTCCTTGTTTTCCTCTAGAAGTGTTATTCTTTCAGCTCTCATATTTACATATATGATCAAATTCAAATTAATAGGATCATGATTATTTTCTTTCGTTAGATGTCCAGTTTACGAAGTGTATTTTGTTTCTTTATTTTTAAATAACTGCATTTGAGTCTGATGAAAATCATGTGTGGGGGTCAGTTTGTGGACTCTAGCCTGTAATTTCTGTGTTGTTTTTTCACCAACACCGAACTCTCAATTATTTTCTTCATAGTAAATCTTGAAATTTGATAATGTAAATTCTTCAGGTTTTCTGCAATACTACTTTGTATGTTCTTGAAAATCTGCATATCTATAACTTGATAAACAGCTTGTCAATTTAGAAAGGAATCTGTGGTTTTAATTTGAATAGTATTAAATCTAGAAAATATTTAGGGGAGATTTTACCTCATATTTACAACATCAAGCCTTTTATTCCAGAAACATAGTATATCCTCCTATTTAAAATTTTAGTGCAGTCAGTAATATTTAATATATAGTCCTCACACAACTTCCTTTAAATTTCTTCCTAAGTAATTGATATCTTTTACTAGTGTAGGTGACATCAAAATTTTTCTATTTTCCGTCTCTTTAATGCTAGTATCTAGAAATACAACTGAAATGTTCTTTGGCCTTGTATCCAATGACGTTACCAAAGTACCTTCTCATTTTTAATAGTTTTTTGTAGGAAATTGTGGATTATCAGTGTATTCAATCATATCATCTGAAAAAATGCCAGGTTTTATTATACTTTTCCAACATTAATTAATATTTTTATTAATTTACCTTGCTTAATTGTATTGGGTAATATTTCTAATACATTGTTGACTAGAAATGGTGACAGTAAATATACTTTTCCTGTTCTCAAATTCAGAAGAAAGTTTATAATATTTCATCATTAAATATAATGTTTACTATATTTTTTGAAGATACCTCTTTTCCAATTAAGTTCCTTTATATTCTTAATTTGCTAAGATTTAAGAAAAATATTAGCTGGGCATTGAATTTTATCCAATGCATATTATGTACCTATCTAGAATTATTATATGATGTTTTGCATTTTAATATTTCATTGATTTGAAATATTAAACTTAACATGTATTTCTGAAATAAACCTCTGGACTTGATTTGTTCATGTTTCTCAGGGTTTTTATATCTATGATATATATTTCAATTAGCCAATTTTGTTGCTCAGATTGTTCCTAGTCTTACTGACTTATTATGTGTTCGTTCTACTGATTATTGTGAAAGGTGTGTTCATATTTTGCAATATAATTGTATATATATATATCTGTTTTTCCTTTGAGCATTATCAATTTCCTTATAAATATATAAATCTATTTTATTCAGGTTAAATTTTTATTTTTTCCAGTGAATTCACAATTTTATCATTTTTGAAATACTTTTTCCCTAGTTCTATTGAGAAGTAATGGGCAAACATCAATATAAGTTTAACATGTAGAGCATGATGATTTTATATATATTGTAAAATGATTATCAAAACAGGTTTAGTTAACATCCATCATCTCATATAGATACAATAAAAAGAAAAGAAAAAGTAATTATCTTTGTAATGAGAATTCTTAGGATCTGTTCTTTTATCTTTCCTGTGTATCATAGAGTAGTATTACCTATGAGTCATCATACTGTACATTACATCCCTAGAAATTGTTTATCTTTAACTGGAGGTTTGTACTTCTTAACCATCATTTTTCAATTTCCCCTCCTCTCACATCCTCCCTCTGGTGATCACAAATCTGATCTTTTTTTCTATGAGTTTCGTGTTTGTGTGTGTGTATATATATTTAGATTCCATATATAACATCATGCACTATTTGTTTTTCTTTGACTGACTGATTTCACTTAACATAAGGCCTTCAAGGTCTATCTATGTTGTCACAAATGGTAGGATTTCCTTGTTTTTTTATTTTTTGGTGTGGGGTAAGAGGAGGCTGAACACTATATATACCAAAACTTCTTTTTTAAAAAATATTTTTTTATTTATTTTTAGAGAGAGGGGAAGGGAAGGAGAAAGAGTGGGAGAGAAACATCAATGTGTAGTTGCCTCTCATGTGTCCCCCACCAGGGACCTGGCCTGCAACCCAGGCATGTGCCCTGACTGGGAACTGAACCGGTGACCCTTTGCTTCACAGGTCCATGCTCAATCCACTGAGCTACACCAGCCAGGGCTATATACCAAAACTTTTAATCCATTCATTCATCAGTGGACACTGAGATTGTTTCTATGTCTTAGCTACTGTAAATAATGCTTCTATAAACACAAGGGTGTAGATATCTCTTCAAGTTAGTGCTTTCCTTTCCTTTCCTTTGGATATATTTCCAGAAGCAGAATTACTGGACATATGGTAGCTCTACTGTTAATTTTTGAGGAATATTATTTTCCCTAGTGGCTGCATTAATGTACAATCCCACCAACACTGCTCAAGCAGTCCCTTTTCTCCATATCCAAGCCAGTGTTTATGTCTTGTCTTTGGTGATGGCCATTCTGACAGGTGTGAGGTGATATCTCATTGTGGTTTAAATTTGCATTTTCCTAATGACTAGTAATATTAAGCATCTTTTTAAGTACCCCCTTGGTCATTTATATGTGTATGTATATATATTTATATATATATAATGATATATATATATATATATATACAGGACAACATCTATTTAGGTCATTTTCCCATTATTAAATTTGATTATTGAGGGGTTTTGCTATTACATTGTATGAGTTTTATATATAGTTTGATTATCCCTTTATCATATACATGGTTTCTAAATATTTTGTCCAATTCCATAGGTTGTCTTTTCACTTTGATGATTACTTTTTCTGTGCAGAAACTTTTTATTTTGATGAAGTAGCATTTTTTAATTTTTTATTTTGTTGCTTATACTTAATGGGTGATTTCCAAAAAATCATTACCAAGACCGACCATGCCAGGTAGCTTTGAAAAACTGTTATCTTTTAGGAGTATCATTGTTTTAGGTCCTACATTTAAGTCTTTAATCAATTTCTATTTTTTTGAAACTTGAAGATTTATTATTATTATTAATTATTTATTTTTATTGTTGTTCGAGTATGGTTGTCTGCAATTTCCTCCCACTACTCACTCCCACCCCAGGGATCCCCACTTCCCAACCTGTGATCCTACTTACCTTTGGTTTTGTCCATGTGTCCCTTATAGATGTAATTTCAAGTTAACTTTTGTGAGTGGTCTAATATAAAGATCGAATTTTATTCTTTTACCTCTGAATATCCAATTTTCCCAACACAATTTTGAAATACCTTCTTTTTTTATCTCTTGAAATGCTTCTTGTCTTCTTTGCTTAACATTACTATAGAAACACTAGATTTTTTTTAGTTACTATTTGCATGGCACATTATCTTCAATCTTGTATTTTTCTGTTTTAATTTTTATTAGCAGCATTTAATTTCTTTTCATTTAATATTCCAATTTAAGGCTTTTATTTAATTTTAATGTTTTAACTGGTGAATTTAACTCACTATTTTCAATCAAATTACTCACATACTTATATCCATCATCTTGGTATTTCCTTTGCATTGTTATCTTCCTGCTCTATTTTTCTCTCTTAACAGTTTTCTTATTTTTATTTTTTAATATTTTATTTATTTTTAGAGAAGGGAAGGAAGGGAGAAAGAAAAGGGAAAAAATATCAATGTGTGGTTGCCTTTCACACGACCCCTACTGGTGACCTGGCCCTTAAACTAGGTATGTGCCCTGACTGGAAATTGAACTGGAGACCCTTTGGCTCATAGGCCAGTGCTTAATCCACTGAGCCACACCAGCCAGGGCATATCTTAACATTTTGAATATTAATAACTTTATTAGATGTAAGATATATATCTTAATATATATTCATATTTTAAAATTTTTATTGTTGTTCAATTACACTGTCCCCATTTTTCTCCCATTACTCTCCCCTGCCCTACCCACACCCCACCTTCAACTTTCAATCCTCCCCCCAACCATTGTCCTTGGCCATGGGTCCTTTATATATGTTCCTTGACTTGACCCTTTCCCTTCTTTCCCCCATTATTCTCCTCCCCCCTCTCCTCTGGTCACTGTCACTTTATTCTTTATTTTCATGTCTCTGGTTCTGTTTTGCTCATTTAAATGCAATATATTTTTATTATTATGTACATGTTTATCCTTTTATGTGTTTTCATTCTATTCCATATTTTTTGTTTTTTCCATCTGGTATAATTTTGTTTTCTCCCTCAAGCACTTCACTGAGCATTTCTTTTAGGTTAAGTTTACTCATGATAACTTTTCTCGCTTTTTTTTATCTGACAATGTCTTTATTTAATTTGCATTTCAAAAAGTATTTTTACTAGACATGCAACTCAAGGGCAGCAAGTATTTTATTTATTTTTACAAGTACTTCATTTATTTTCATCATTTTTTTGAGAAATCATTTGTCAAGTCAAATTATTGTCCTTTTGAAAATAATTTACCCTTTGAGTGTTCAAAGTGCTTTTAAGATTTTATTTTTTTCTTTGTTTTTTTGTCAGTGTAATGTTAGTATGATGTGTGGCTTTTACTGAACTTTATTGGGGTTTCAAAAATTCTTGCATCTAGGTTTCATCGGTTTTAGAAAATTCCAGATATTTTTTCTTCAGATATTATTCTTGCCTCATTCTCTCTTATCTCCTTATGGATCTGATATATTAGAACTTTTTAATATGTCAAATATGTATATTATATCTTTTTCTACATACCATATATTGCTGTGTATAATGTGCACTTTTTGCCCACTTTTTCAGGGGAAAACAAGTATGCACTTTATACATGGGAGGTACCTGAAATAACTTTATCTGATCTTGCATTCTGTAATTATTTGTTACATGAAATTTCTTGTACCATAATATGTTCAAAAATAAATGCTAAAATTAATTTACAATACAAACATACAAATATCTAGCCCTGTCTGGTGTGGATCAGTGGATTGAGCACCGGCCTGCAAACCAAAGAGTCGCTGGTTCAATTCCCAGTCACAGTACATGCTTGGGTTGCAGGCCAAGTCCCCCAGTAGGGGGCTTTCAAGAAGCAACCACACATTGATGTTTCTCTCTCTCGCTTTCTCCTTCCTTCCCCACTCCCTGAAAATAAATAAATAAAATCTTTAAAATAAACTTCTTGAAAAAAATATATCTAAATATAAATAAATAAATAATTGAATTACAAAATCAAAATAAAATATTTATTTCCTGAAAATTGGGGCCAAAAATATGGGTGCTCTTCATGCATGGGAGTACATTATGTACTATAAAATATGGTATTATCATTTTTATTATTTCACTTGATATTATTTTTAACTTTCTTAAAACTACTTTTATTATTTTATTAAGCAACAAAGAATTGTATATGTGTGTTTTTTTATTGACTTTATTGAGGTGACATAGGTTCAGAAAACCATAGAGGTTTCAAGTGTACAACTCAACAAAACATCTGCACACTGCATCTTGTGCCAATTACTCCAAGCAAAGTCTGTTTCCCTATTCTACCACTTTGCCCACCTTCACCTATTCCCCATTCCCCATTCCCTGTTGCTATCACCACTCCGTTCTCTGTATCTATGTATTATATGGTTTTATTTGCTAATCCCTTTACCTTCTTTCAACCAGTCCCCCTCTCTCCCCTTCATCTCTGACAGCTGTCAGTCTGTTCCATGTGTCCATGCCTCTGTTTCTATTTTGTTCATCAGTTTATTTTGTTCACTAGATCCCACATATGAGTGAGATAACATGGCATTTGTCATTCTCTGACTGATTGATTTCACTTAGGATAATAAACTCCAGGTCTATCCATGCTGTCAAAAAGGTAAGTTTTTTTTTACAGCCAAATTATATTCCACTGTGTAAAACCATAGCTTTTTTATTCACTCATCTACTGATGGGCACTTGAGCTGTTTCCAGATCTTGGCTATTGTAAATAACACTGCAATGAGCATAAGGATGCATATATATTTTAAGTTAGTGTTTTACATTTCTTCAGATAAATCGCCAGAAGTACAATCACTGAGTCACAAGGCAGTTACACTTTAAAATTTTTTTAGGAAACTCCATACTTTTTCAGTAGTGGTTCCACCAGTCTGCATTACTACCAACAGTGCAAAAGGGTTCCCTTTTCTCTATATACTCTCCAGCACTTGCTGTTTGTTGATTTATTAATGATAGCCATTCTGACAGATGTGAGATGATATCACATTATAGTTTTAATTTGCATCTCTTTGATAATTTAGAGGCTTTGAGAATCTTTTCATATGTCTATTGGCCATCTGCATGTCTTCCTTAGAGAAGTGTCTATACAGGTCCTTTGCCCATTTTTTAAATTGGGTTGTTTGTCTTCCTGGTGTTGAGTTATATAAGTTCTTTACATATATTAGAAATTAATCTTGTATCAGGCATATCATTGGCAAGTGTGTTTTCCCATTCTGTGGGTTCTCTTTTTATTTTGTGGGTTCTCATTTCTTTTCCTGTGGAAAAGCTTTTTAATTTGATGTGGTTCCATTTGTTTACATATATTTTTGGTTTCCCATGCCCAAGGAGATATGTTGGCAATAATGTTGCTACAAGAGATGTCTGAGATTTTATTGCCTGTGTTTTCTTCTATGATTTTTCATGTTTTGTGACTTATTGTATATCTTTTACCCATTTTCAGTTGATTCTTGTGTGCAGTGTAAGTTGCTAGTCTAATTTTGTTATTTTTCATGTACCTGTCCAATTTTTCCAACAACATTAATTGAACAGTGTGTCTTTACTCCATAGTATGCTCTTGCCTCCTTTGTCAAATATTAATTGACCATGAAGGCATGAGTTTATTTCTGGGCTCTCTATTCTGTTCTATTTATCTATATATATATGTTCTTATGATAGTGTGAGGCTTTTTTTATTACAATGATCTTGTAATATAGTTTGATATGAGGTAGTAAGGTTCCTCCAACTTTGTTTTTTTTTTTTTTTTTCTCAAGATTGCCGTTGCCATTTGGGGCCTTTTGTGGTTCCATATACATTTTTGGAATATTTGTTCTAGATCTATGAAATATATCATTGACATATTGATCGTAATTGTATTGAAACTATATAATACATTGGGTAAAATGTAAATTTCAATAATGCTAATTCTTCCATTCCATGAACACAATATATGCTTCTACTAATTTTATCTTCATCAAATACTTTCTTGAATGTTCTATAATTTTCTGAGTATAGGTTTTTTATCTCCTTAGTTAAATTTATTCTTAGGAATGTTAATTTTTTCTGCAGCAATAAATGGAATGTTTTCTTTTTCATCATATTTTTAATTTTTTTATTTTTATTGATGTTCAAGTACAGTTGTGTCTATTTTCCCCCCACTGTGCCCCCCTCCCTGGCCACCCCCACCCTCAATTTTATCCACCTTTGGCTTTGTCCATGTGTCCTTCATACATGTTCCTTGAAGAAACAAGTTCATTTTTGTATAAAAATTGCAAAAGTTCTGAATATTAATTTTATATCCTACTGCTTTGCTGAATTCATTTGTTAGATTTAGTAATTTTGGTGGAGTTTTTATGGTTTTCTATGTATAATAGCATATCTTCTATTAATAATGACAGTTTTACTACCTCCTTTTCAGTTTGGATGCCTTTTATTTCTTCTTTTTTTCTCATTGCTGTGGTTAACACTCTAGTACTATGTTAAATAAAAGAGGTGAAAGCAGACATTCTTGTTTTGTTCCTGCTCTTAAGGGAAATGTCTTTAGTTTTTGCTCAATGAGTATGATGTTGTCTATATGTCTGTCATATATGACCTTTATTATGTTGTGTATGAACCCTTTATTTCCACTTTGCTGAGAGTTTTTATCATAAACCAGTGCTGATTTTATCAAAGGCTTTTTCTCCAACTATTGAGATGATCATGTGATTTGTATCCTTTATTTTTTAAGTGCTGTATCATGTTTATAGATTTACAAATACTGTACCCACCTTGCATTCCATGAATAAATCCCAGTTGATCATGGTATTTGAACAATCTTTTCAATGTATTAATGATTTCAGTTTGCTAAAATTTTGTTGAGGATTTTAGCATCCATTTTCATCAGAAATGCTGGCTTGTATTTTTTTTACTTTGTAGTGTCTTTATCTCATTTTGGAATTAAGATAACTCTGGCCTTGTAAAATGAGATTGGAAGTCTTCATTCCTCTTCAATTTTTTAAAACAGTTCAAGAAAGATTAGTTCCTTATTGAATGTTGAGTAATGTTTGCCTGTGAAACCATCCAGTCCAGGAATTTTGTACTGGAAGTTTTTCGGTTTTTTTATTACCACTTTAATTTCATTAGTTGTAATCAGTCTTTTCATGTTTTCTGATTCTACCTGATTCAATTTTGGAAGATTGTATGTTTCTAAGAATTTACCCATTTTGCTCAGGGTGTCCAATATGTTCAAATGGAGTTTCTCATAGTATTTTCTTACAATCTTTTTTATTCCTGTGGTGGCAGTTGGTACTTCTCCTCTTTCATTTCTGATTTTATGAATTTGGGTATTCTATCTATTTTTCTTTATGAGTCTGGTTAAAAGTTTATCAATCTTGTTATTTTTTCAAAGAACCAGCTCTTGGTTTAATTGATCTTTTCTGTTTTTTAAATTCTCTATGTTATTTATTTCCACTCTGATCTTCATTATCTCCTTCATTCTACTTGCTTGAGGCTTTATATGTTGTTCTTTTTCTAGTTCATTGAGTTGTAGATTTAGATTGTTTATTTGAGATTTTTCTTGTCTCTTGAAGTAAGCCTATAATGTTATTAATTTCTCACTTAAGATTGCTTTCCCTGCATCCCATTATTTTTGTTGTTATTTATTCATTTTCATTTGTTTCCTGCTAGCTTTTCCCCCCTTGATCTCATTGCTAACCCATTAATTATTTATTAACATGTTTTTGGCCTCCACATGTTTGAATGTTTTTCACTGCTTTATTGTAGTTGGTTTCTAGCTTCCAATCAATGTGGTCAGAGAAGACATTTGATATGATTTCAATCTTCTTGAATTTATTAACACTTATTTGTGTCTTAATATGTGGTCTATTTTTGAGAATGTTCCTTGTGCCCTTGAAAGGAATGTATATTCTACTATTTTGAGATGAAATGTTTTATATATATATATATATATATATATATATATATATATATATATATATATATATATATATATATATTTTAAATCCATCTGATCTAGTATGTCCTTTAAGGTCATTGTTGCTTTGTTAAATTTTTGTCTGGAAAATCTATCCATTGATGTCAGTGGGGTATTGAAATCCCCTATTATGATTATATTGCCATTGATTTTTCCCTTAAAGGTCCACCAAGAATTTCTTTATATATGTAGGTGCTCCTATGTTTGGTGCATATATGTTTACAAGGGTTATAACCTCCTGTTTGACCAATCCCTTATGTACTGACCTTCTTTGTGTCTTGTTATGGCTTTTGTTTTGAGGTCCATTTCATCATATATAAGTTTTTCTACCCCAGCTTTTTTTTAAGTTTCAATTTACATGAAATATCTTTTTTATTTTTAATCTGTATGCATCTTTGTTCTGAGGTTGGGATGGCATATTTTACAGAACTAGAACAAATATTCCAAAAATTTATATGGAACCACAAAAGATCTTCAATTGCTACAGCAACCTTAAGAAAGAAAAACAAAGTTAAAGAAATCATGCTACCTGATGTTAAGCTATACTATAAGATTATACTAATCAAAACAGTGTGATACTGGCATAAAAACAGACATATCAATCAATGGAACAGAATAGAAAACCCAGAAATAAACCCATGCCTTTATAGTCAATTAATATTTGACAAAGGAGGCAAAAACATGTAGTGGGGTAAAGATCATCTACATAATAACTGGTATTAGGAATATTGGACAAATACATACAAAAAAATGAAACCAGACCACTTTCTTACACCACACACAAGAATACACTCAAAATAGATTAAAGACTTATGTATAAATGTTAGATTTGAAACCAAAAAAAGCCCTAAGAGGAAACATAGGCAGTAAAATCTCATATATTTTTTTGTAGTGATACTTTTTCTGATTTATCTTCTTTGGCAAGGGAAACAAAAGGAAAAATAAACAAATGGGACTACAACAAACTAAAACTTTTTGTACAGCAAAGGAAACCATCTATAAAATGAAGACTATTCATTGAATGGGAGAACATATTTGCCAATGATACATCTGGCAAGGGGATAAGATGCAAAATTTATAAAGAACTTACAAAACTCGATACCAAGAAATAAAAAATTCAATTAAATAATGGTAAAGGATCCCAATAGATTCTTCTCCAAAGAGAAGGCACAGATGGTCAATAGACATATGGAAAGATGGTCATTATGATTTATCATGAGATAAATGCAAATTGAAACCACAATGAGATATCACTTTACACATCTCAGAATGGCTATCATCAATAAATCAACAAACAACAAATGTTGATGAGGTTGTGGAGAAAAAGGAACCCTAGTGCACTGTTGTTGGGAATGCAAATCGGTCCACACGCTGTGCAAAGCAATACAAATTTAACACAAAAAATTAAACATGGAACTGCCTTATGACTTAGTGAGTACACTTCTGGGAATTTATCTGAAGAAACATTGAACACTAATTTGAAAGAATATATACATCCATATGTTCATTGCAGCAGTATTTACAATAGCCAAGATTTGGAAGCAACCCAATTGTCCTTCAGTGGATGAGTGGATAATAAAGCTGCAGTACGTTTACATAATGGAATACTACTTGGCCATAAAATAGGAATTCTTACCATTTGAGAAAGCATGAATGGACCCAGAGAAAGGTCTGTCCTTTCACTTCATTATGCTAAGTGAAACAAGCCAGTCAGAGAAAGGCAAATACAATATGATTTCTCTCATATTTGGAATCAAATGAACAAAATGAACTCACAAGCAAAATAGAGACAAACTCAAAGATAAAGAGCAGGAAGACAGCTTTCAGGGAAGGTTGGGTGGTTTGTGAAGGGACTGAGCAAAAAAATAAAGATAAAAAACTCTTGGTCATGGACAACATTATGGTGATTGCTGTGGGAGGCAAGGTTGGGGGAGGTGGAGGAGACTGTACAGTGGACAAATGGTGATGGATGGGGACTTGAATTGAGGTAGTGAACACACAATACAGTGTACTGATGATGGTTAGTACAATTGTACACCTGAAACCTATATGATTTTGCTAACAGGGTCACTCCAATAAATTCCATAAAAAGGAAAATAAATAAATAAATAAATAAATATATATATATATATATATATATATATATATTCTTTTATGAGTTGATACTTAGATTGTTTTTATTTTTGGTAATTATTAATAATATTGTAGCAAAAATATATACACTTGTTTTCATATAGTGTATGTATAGTGTTAATTTCATGCAGTGGATCTTTTTTTTGGTCAACCAATATACCCATTTTATATTTTTGTATATGTTGCTAAATTTCACTCTAAAAACATCATATTAGATTACACTTTTACTTAAATGTATTAGAATTTCTATTCACCATAGCTTCAACATACTTGCTTTATTAAATTTAAGACAATTTTAATGTGTATAGAATTTAATTTTAAATGAGACTAAAAGTTTGGTAATCATATTCTTTCTTATCTTTCCACAACAAAGATATTTGTTGGACTTACTTATTTGACTTTTTGAATCTTATTATGAATTAGTTTGAAAAATCATTAGATTATATTTCATGTCCACACATGGATTTTAATCATTCGTCTAAAATTCTTTTTTTATATCTAAGCTCCTAATAGATTCTTTATTATGGTCTTGGGTTTCCTGATACATCATTTTATCATGGTGTGCATCCTTCAGTGCTAATATTTGGTCGATCAATATTTGATGTTTTATTCTGAGAATTTCTAAAACTAATACTTTTTAAAAATTTGTATAATGTTCCCTTGAGATATAAGTATTTTTCCATGAAAAATACTTTTCTGTGGACAAATTTATTTGAGAAATATTGGGTTAAACAACACCAATCTACCCACTTACTTTTAGGCCTTTTGAAGTAGTCTTATGCAATGGAAATCTCCAAGATGTGTATATAGTATGTAGCATTTATAAAACACTCTTCTCCAGGAAAAAACATCTTCTTTTAAAAAGAGAAACTCATTAGATTAGTATTATATGAAATACAGTTAAGGAAATGCTGTCTAACAATTGTCGTGTATGTGGAATAATTTTGTACACATTACAAATGCTGAGTGGCCCAAGAGGCATAGTGTATATAATGGGCATCTGTTTTTAGAGGACATGTCTCCAGATGAAAATTTTTGGATAGGCTAATGGTAATTGGCCATGTATAAATATGAACTTATATCAATCATGTGACTAGAAATAATTAGAAAGGGTTTATCATACTTTAAAAGGGTTGCTGTCTAACTTGTTTATATATGAGTAATAATTCATATTTATTGAACGGTATCCCTATGTGATGTTTCTCAAATATTCAGCCAGTGTACAATTATATTTCAACTGAACTCAAAACCCAGAGAAAGAAAATCAATATTGAATTGCTATCTGCTATAACTTAGCTAAAAATATTTTCAGTGTAATTGATAGGAAGATAGTGATTTTGCTCTTGGTAAATCATACTTTATTTGCAAACCATTGGGAAACTGTGAGAATAGGAAATAGCTATAATTATAATGAAAATATTCAAGAGAACATCAGTAGTTTTCTCTTTAATATTCTAAGCTCCTAAGCATATTTAGATTGGATCTTACTGTAAGGGAAAATTTAAGAAAGATTAAGACAGTTTAAAACCAAATGGTTATCTTTAAACAAATTTAATAGTATTTTACAAAATATTAACAAACTCAATCATATGTTCACTTACCTGCAATAATATTTGATATTATGTCATTTTCATTTTAATAAAAGAATTTGGATGATCCTTTAATGGTGTGAAATCTGAAAATCTGGAATAGCTTACTATGTTTTTTTTCAATTTTTGTTTCCTCCTGAGTAAACTCTCTTCACTCTTGCTGCTTATCCATTTATGTAAATATAATATATTTGGTTTTGTCCAGATAAGAATACTGCCATGGTCTGAATATTTGTGTCCCCACAAAATTTAGATGTTGTAATCCTAACCCTCAAGGTGATGGTTTTAGGAGGTAATTATGTCATAAGGGCATAGCTTTCATGAATGTGGTTACTGCTCTTCTAAAAGAAGTTCCAGAGAGATTCCCTAGTTCCTTCTGCCATGTAAGGATACAGCCAAAGGTGCCACCATCTATGAACCAGGAAGTTTTCCCCACCAGACATTGAATTTGCCAGTTCCTTGATCTTTCCAGCTTCTACAACTGTGAGAAATAAATGTTTACTGTTTGTAAGTCCCCACTTTATGGTATCTTTGTTACAACAGCCCAAACAGACTAAGGCAGAAAATTGGTACTGAGAGTGGAGTACTGCTGTAACAAATACTTAAAAATGTGGAAACAGCATTGGGACTGTGTAACGGCTAGAGCCTGGGAGAGTTTTGAAGTACATGCTAAAAAAAGCCTACATTGTATGAAGGGACTGTTAAGGGTGATTCTGGTGAGAGCTTAAGGAGAGGAGGAAAGCAGTAGAGAAAGCCTCAGTCTTAGAGAATACAAAGCAGTTGTGAAGAGGATGTTGGCAGAAATATGGACAATAAAGGCCATTCTGATGAAGTCTCAGAGGGAAATGAGTAACATATTGGAAACTGGAGAATACCCTAGATTTCAGAAAGTGGCCCAAAGAACCTAAAAGTCCAGGCAAAGAATGGCAAATGGCAGGGTGGCAGGGGCCACCTCAGAAATCTCTGTCTAAGACAATGACCAGCTGATCTATGGAGGTAGGGCTACTCTCCTGACCCAAGACCAAAACCCCAGACATATTATTCCAACCTATAACCTGCTTCTTGAACCAAACCCAGCAAAACCAATGGGAGAAAACTGGTTAAAACTGCAGAAGTACATCCTTGGGGGCCCAACCAGGCTCTAGGATGTTCATAAGTGGAGCATCCAGCCTTGATATTTTGTGTTATTTGTTCCATCAAGTTTTGGGCTTATCTTGGACTTACTACTCCTTTATTTGTCTTTCTTATTTCTCATTCAGAAGCAGATTGCTACAGAACAGATCTGTTGTGGGGAAAGATACTGTTACCAAATGGACACCCCATCTCCCCCAGGGTCCCTCTGTACTAGGTTCGCCTTGCCCGTCACCCTTAGGAATTAAAATTATGGCTCTCAATGCCAGAGTTTCATGAAAAGTTGAGGAACTATTTATTCAAAAGTTACATAGACTTAGAATAATGACTTAATGTGTTTGTTAAAATCCCAAAGTTCCTTAAAACACTCACAACACACAGTCCTTCTTCCCTCCCTTTGCCCAGTCAGGGGTACCATATATCAGGGGAAAAAAAAAGAAGTCCATGGCTCAGATAGCCCCCAGTTCCTCCCAGTAATCCATGCTCAGCTGGCAGGACTCCCTCGGTTTGCAGCACCATCAGCTGTGTTGCTGCAATCTCCAGTTCTCAATCCAACCTGCCTTGCACCTTCTCATGGCCAACCAGCAAGAATCCTGTCATCCCTTTCCTTTCTGCAGTGTCTTTCCTGCATTCTTCCAAACTGCTAAGAGAGAGCTCTGCATGGCTTCTCTATCTTGCTTTCCTGCTTCCTAAGCTCCATGGTTAAGAGAGCCCTGGAGCTGCATGGGTTGGCCCCCAAAACTATGTGGTTTAAATCCCAGAGTGAATCTTCCTCCACATCCCCATTTCCAACTCCTCCTACAATTGGCTACACCTGCCCTCATTCTCATATTTTTCCAGCCTGTCTTGGCTGCCAGAGTTACTCTGGGTATGCATGCCCCATGGTGTGGAGCAAACCATCTCCAAGCTCTCACACAAGCACTGTATCCAGGGGGAGCTGCCTTCTAGTTACTTCCTGGGTGGAAGTCACTCCCATCTCCATGGCTCAAAGCAGGGCCACAGGTACTTAACATATCTATGAAACTAACCAGCTTTTATAGATATGTAAAGTAACCATTTTTGTATATCAGGTATGAAGCTGGCCCAAGTGTTGATATGCAAAATAATGATCAATGGCCTTGCTCCATGCGTCCCATCCCCCAGTTCAGACTTGTGGGTGTGAGGACATCTATATATTTTTAATATTTCCTGGATACCCTGAGTTCTGAGCCCCATTACAAATTCCTCTTTTGAGGGGGAGGGCTCTGGCTGCACTCTGTTATGAGATTGTCTACCCAATGCTTGTACCACCAATATATTTTGTAAGCACATAAAATGTTTGATTTCACAGGTTCACATCAGGGACAACAATTTGCCTCAGAAGGAATCATATCTTAAATCTTGACCACATCTGATTTAAATGATATTTAGATTTGGACTCTTGAGTTGAGGACATGCAAGGACATGAATATGGAAGGCCAAGGATGGAATGGTGTGGACTAAGTGCATGCCCTCAAAATTTACATGTTGAAAAAATACACAAAGTGATGATGGTCTTAGGAGTTAGGGCCTTTGAGAGGTGCTTAGGTCATGAGGGTGGAACCCTCACGAATAGGATTAATGCCCTTATATTGACAATAAATGAGGCCTAAGAAAACTCCCTTGCCCCTTCTGCCATGTGAGGTTATACCATAAATATAGCCATTTATGAGGAAACTGGCTCTTACAAAGCACTGAATCTGCTGGCACTGTGATCTTGCACTTTTCAGACCCAAGAGCTGTGAAAGATAAGTGTTCATTGTTTAAAAGACACGCAATTTATGGTATTTTTTGTTATAGCTGTCCACAGAAACTAAGAGAAATACTTTAGAAATATTTGTGATATCCGTGATTTTATGCATAGCTCAGAATTACATGTCTGTGGCAAGAACATGAGACATTATTAAAAACGAACTAGCTATGATTTTTTGTTAGGATCCTGTTTAAATTTCTATCAAAATGACTTTTTGTTAGGTTAAGTGTTTGTACCTGGCAAGTACATTTATTATATGAATTAAAATATTGTTAAGGAGGGTTCAAACTAAAAGGGTAAGCCTGCTTATTTAATATAAGTGAAATACATATATATGTATAACTCCATCTACACCAACTGATAGTACTGGTTATAATAAAATAAGACAAATTCAGTTTAAACAATTCTTTATTATGGCTGATGATACACTAACACTCAATTAATTTACTCATAGTCAAATAGCTGTTCTCTGTACACTTACATCAAGTCACATTTAAGGATAAATCCTACCTAATTCAGAAAAATTATTTACCTGAAAGTTTCTGAACATCTGGTTGCTGAGGGCCACATATACACAGAAGGAAACAAAAATAAGACATAGAAGAAATAACTAATTCTATCATAAAATCAGACATAACCTTGTTTCCTAAAGTAAACCCTTGTAAATGTCTAATCTTTATCTTATTCTGATCTGTCAGACTGTGGACTAAGTATATGTCTTTGTTTTAAACTACTTTCCTGAGAGCATTATGCTAAGTGAAATAAGCCAGGCAATGAGGAACAAATACCATATGACCTCACCTTTAACTGGAATATAATTGACAAAAGAAAAAAACAAAAAAATATATAACCAGAGATGTGGAAATTGAGAACAATCTGACAGCAACCAGAAGGGAGGAGGGAGGGGACAATGGAGGGAAGGGTCATCAGGAACTACTATAAAGGACACATGGAGAAAACCAAGGGGGAGGGAGGAAGCAAGGGAGGGAGGTGGGTTTGGCTGGGGTGGGGAGAGTGGTGGTGGCAGGAAATGCAGACAACTGTACTTGAACAAAAATAAAATAATTTTAAAAATAAATAAATAAATTACTTACCTGTGACACACCCTAATTCAGATTCTGACTCCTTGTCTGCTTAAATCTTTATTTGTCATATATCCTATAGTTTATTTAGTATGATTTCTAGTCAAATATTTATTTGGCTCATGTACATGCATATCTCTAAGTAACAGACTTCTACTGATGGCTTCTCTTAATGTGTGTGTGTGTGTTAATCTACATGCCAGCTTCATGGAGTAATTCATGATCTCATAGATAAATAAAGGCCAGGGACTTTAGAATATGATTCCTGGTGGAGCTACTTGATTTTCCTGTGCCCATATGCTATCATTTATAATATAGTCAATATTAATGCTTTAAATATATCCACAAATTAATATACCTGCAGAATATTTTAAGGTTTATAAGATTACTTACTCTTACATAAAAGCTAACTAAGAATTCTTATTCTCTTTCAAGTGAAACTTGCCCTTGGACAGGCATAAAATGTAATTTGCCTTATTATTTAAATAACTGTAGCATTACAAATTTTTCCAGTGCTAATGGACATTCAGCACAGACGGCTCCAGAATGTGTCACTTTGGCACATAGATTATTTTTAGCTGAACATAATCAAGGCCCAGCAGACTCAGGAAGAGGTTTTTACCTCCCCCTTAACTGCTTTAAAGAATTTAGATAGAGGACCTGAACCAGGAAAGAGCTATTACCAAAGATAACTTTTTCTATTAGAAGACTTGTCTGCAGGGCCTGGCAAACATTTGTTTACCAAGCATCTGTACTTCCCATCTTCTTGTGATTTGTCTTTTTTCCTTTGAGACCCCAGACTCCTCTTCCCTTTCTCCTAGGCAATGTGTGGCTCAGTTACTGACTGCAGGGGAGCTTGTGTTTTTTTGGGGCTCCCATACATGTAGAATTAAATTTGGTTTTCCTTTGTTAATCTATCTTATGTTAATTTAATTACTAGGCCAGCCAAAGAACCAGAAGGGAAGAAGAAGGGAAGAAGGGAAGAACAGAAGAAGAGAATTTTTTTCTCTCCAAACTGAGAGAACAAAGAGGAACAAAAGGGAACAAAAACCACTTTCTTCAGAAAGCTTGCTAAATGTAAGTGTTCTGTCATTAGATCTCAATCATCATTTTCATCTAATTTTAGCTAAACAAGAATAGGATTGTTCAACAATTATCAATATCAGGAAATATCATTTTCACCTAAGACTTGATAAAAGGGTAAACTAAATAAAGGTAAAAACATCATTTAAAACAGTGATAAATTGTAGTGGCAAGGGAAACAATTTGTTATACACAAACATGAACATAAAACACATTTTTTCTTCCAATTGCAGGATAAGTAGCAGTTCATAAAGTTCGCTTGTCATCACAGTAGTGCTTAATCAATCTAAGAAAGGAAGATACATTTGAATTCAAGGTGAGCAAGAATTCTTCCATAAACTGTCACTTTAAAAAATAAATGCAGTGCATTTGTATTGAAAAGCAATTATTAGAATTTAATATTTTCAGTAAGGAGGATTAATCATCTACTTGATATTATAATATTGGGTAGTGAAGTTGCTAAGAAATATATTTATTTTGTAAAGTGCATTTCCTGATGTTATCATGATTTTATTCAGCAGCCATTGTTCTAACTTTGCCAAAATTATTAATCATTATTTATAACTTTACTGTTATCATTATTATTTATTTATTAACTGTTGAAAGAACACCCAACTCTACAAACCATGTAGTTTAAACTCATATAGCTATATTTACCATTTTATTCTATATAATTCAGTTAAAAAATAATGTAAAGTTAAATGAAATAATTTTTTTAACATTAACTACATTTAAAATGTATAGTTCATAGTTGAAAATAGATTTACCACTGAAATCCATTTTTTCTACTAGTGGTTAATCAAATCTGTCTATAACATTCTGTTTGTGACCTAATTAAAACATAAAAGAGACATTTACCATGAGTACCTATACAGGAGGCAAAAATGAAATTGTAAAAGAATACCCACAGGTAATAACAACTTATTTTTGATCACATTATTTTTTTGTGAAAAAAATATAATGACAGAATTGCTAAAGAAAAATATAACATTATTGTTTTATTTTGTTTTCAATTACAGTTGACATTCAATGTTATTTTGTATTAGTTTCACTTGTACATGATAGTGGTTAGACAATCATGTACTTTGCAAAGTGCCCCCCAATATATAAACTTACTTTTTAAAATCTAACTTTTGATGATAAATGAAAACTATGTGCCATGGAGAGGCATATTATAATATTGCCATATAATTAAACAATCCTTATAGAAGTGTATTTTTATTCAATTCCTTTATACTTCATACATGTAACATGATGATTCATTACTTCTTTGTATTTTGGTAATGCTCTTTGTAATTTTCTTACTAACTGATACAGCAAAGGTTAAACTGCTTTTCTAGTAAAGAACGTGTTAAATTTATGAGGAAAATATCTTTAAAAACATCTCATACAGTTTTATGCAATTGCTGTGATATCAGATGGCTATAAATTGAGTGATAAATCTGTTCAAGGAACTCATTTTGACAAAAAAACATATTATTAGTTATTATAGTTTGGGGCATTTATGATTACCAGATATATAAAAACTAGAAGATCTCTGAGTCTTTAAAACAAAAATGCAGGCCTCTTTATGGACTTTAAACTGACTAATAATATATAGGGTCTGGCAGAAGCAAGGCCTGCTTGAGTGTGGTTGGTAGGGTAATAATATGGGTATAATAATTTATAGTTTTAATTTGAACATTTCACCTAAAATTGTCACATGGTGTACTTGACTATGATGTTGTTATGTTGCAGAATTACATGCTTTTGATTTTGTAATAAAGAATTTTATAATAAAAATAGGCATTATTTGTGCCATACCCTGTATTTCTTTGAAGTTTAAATGTTTGTGGTATATTGTAGAGATTGAGGTACTCAGTTGATTGTTAATAAGCATAAATAAAGCCTCTCAATATTATTATTTAGTTCTGAAGTAGCAACAATTTTATCAAAATACATAGTCTGATTTCCAAAAGAATCTTTCAGAGTTTATTTACAAAAAAAATGTATCTTATTTTTGGTGAGAAAAGACAAAGAAAAATTACAGGCTATGTCACATGTTGAAACAAAAATTAAAATGTTAAGTAATCATTGTTTAAATTTGAGAAGCATCCTATTGTTGACTTTTCATTCTTATGTATGAATTCTTGCTTAACATGCATATAACTATGTGTTTCATACAATCTCTGTGTTCCTGCCTTCCAGAGAGAGATTCATGATCTTACAGAAGAACCCACCTGTAGACACAAAAATTGCATTGTGGTTTTATAAGTGCTATAATAAAAGTATAGAAAAGGTATAGTGGTGGCACAAAGCATGCAATGATCACTTCTCTTTGAGAGGTGTGGTAAGAAAGAAGGATCGACTCTTCTGAGGCTCGGGGTAACACAAGTATTAAGGAGAACTTTGATGAGGAGGAGTTATCAAAATGGTTCTTGAAGAATGAGTGAAAATATCTTAGGTAATAGAAAGACATCATGCTAGGCCTGAGGAGCAAATTATAGGAGGGCATAGAAATAAGGGGGGGGGGAAGCAGCATATAGGATTCAGGTAAAACTGTAATGAGGAGGTAATAGAGAGAGATAGAAATAGGGACGTTTATGGAGCACTCACTATGGAGGACTTGTATGCCATGCAAATAAGTTTAATAAAACAGCATAGAGACCTATAAGGGGCTAATATAGTATCTAGCCATATACCTCAAAAAACATTAAAGTTTTAAGTTGGCAAATAGTTTGTGTATAGGATTATGATATTTTACTGGAAACCAAGTAGCAAAGCTTTCTACATGTTTTAGAATTCAACACTTCTCTTAAAGGATGTAGGTAAAATTTTTAAATAGAGTAAGTTTTATCTTTGTTTGTATGGTATGGAAGGAGTGAGATCAGAACTCACATCTCTAGGTTTTCTATATACCCCTATACAATCTCACCCCAATAAATTTAATAAAAAGTATTTAATGACATCTGACCACCCTAGCTAAGATGGATGGCACAGTTTAACTTGCAATTCTCTGAGAGTTTTTCCTTCTTTTGTGATTATTGTACAATATCTTCCATCATATCAATGTCATACAGTCACAGAGTGAGTTAAATATTGAATAAGAGACAAGATTGAAATATTCTGTCAACTTCCAAATCTTCAGCAGTTGAGAATGAAGATAGAGAATGAGAAAACCATGATCTCTTCAGACTAAAATAGTTCTCTTTTTGTTCTCAACTTTATTGAAGTATAATTGACAAATAAAAATTGTGTGTATTTATGATGTGTAATGTGATGTTTGGTATACATTTTTAAATAATCGTCACAATCACGCTAATCAATATCCATTACCTCACAGAGCTATACTTTTGTGTATATGTGAGTGTGGTGAGAAAACTTAAGATCTATGCTCTTAGCAAATTTCAAGTGTATAATACAGTATTTTTTATTTTTTAAATTTTATTGCATTTTCCATTACCATTTAACTCCCACATACTTCCCTCCTTACCCTGCAATCATCACACTGTTGTCCATGTCTATGAGTTCTTTTTCTTTTTTGCTCAGTCCCTCCACCCACTAATTCCCCTCCATGCCTTAGATGTCATCCTGCTCTCCATCTATGTATGAGTCTGTCTCTGTTTTGTTTGTTAGTTCATTTTGTTTGTTAGATTCCACATATGAGTGGATCATATGGTATTTGTCTTTCTCTGACTGGCTTATTTCACTTAGCATAATGTTCTCCAGGTCCATCTATGCTGTCACCAAGAGTAAAATTTTCTTCTTTTTATGGCCCAGTAGTATTCCATTGTATAAATGTTCATTGTTGTTTTATCCACTCATCTACCGATGGACACTTGGGCTACTTCCATATTTTGGTGATTGTAAACAAGACTGCAATAATCATAGGGGTGCTTGTGTTCTTTTGAATTAGTGTCTTTTATTTCATTCGGTATATTCCCAAAAGTGGGGTTGCTGGGTCAAAAGGTAGATCCATTTTTAATTTTTCAAGGTATCACCATACTGCTTCCCACAGTGGCTGCACTAGTCTGCATTCCCACCAACAATGAAAAAGTATTCCCTTTTCTCCGCATCCTTGACAGCACTTTTTTTTTTTAAATTTACTGATGATAATCACTCTGACAGGTGTGAGATGGTATCTCATTATGGTTTTAATTTGCATTTCTCTGATAATTAGTGACATCTAGCATCTTTTCATATGTCTATTGGCCAACTGAATGTCCTCCTTGGAGAAGTGTCTATTCAGGTCCTTTGCCCATTTATAAGTTGGATTAGTTTTTAGTGTTGAGTTTTGTAAGTTCTTTGTAAATTTTGTATATTAACTCCTTATCAAATATATTGGCAAATATGTTCTTCCATTCTGTGGATTGCTTTTTTATTTTGTTGATGGCTTCCTTTGTTGTGCAAAAACTTTTTAGTTTGCTGTAGTCCCATTTGTTTGTTTTCCTTTTGTTTCCTTTGCGGGAAGAGGTATATCAGATAAAATATTGTTACGAGAGAGAGATGTCTGAGATTTTACTGCATATGTTTTCTTCTAGGATTTGGGTCTAATATTTAAGTCTTTGATCTATTTTGAATTTATTCTTGTGTATGGTGTAAGAAAGCCATCCAGGTTCATTTTTCTGCATGTATATGTCCAATTTTCCCAACACCATTTATTGAATAAATTACCATTACCCATTGCATGTGCTTCCTTCCTCTGTCAAATATTAATTGACTATAAAGGTGTGGGTTTATTTCTGGGCTCTCTATTCTGTTCCATTGACTGCTGTGTCTGTTTTTATGTCAGGACCTGTTTTGATGACTATGGCCTTGTAGTTTCATATTAGGTAATGTGATTTCTCCAACTTTATTCTTTCTCAGGATCACTGTTGTTATGTGGGGCCTTTTGTGGTTCCACATAAATTTTTGAAATATTTCTTTTACTTCTGTGAAATACAATATTGGAATCTTGATAGGAATTTCATTGAACCTATTGATTTCTTTGGGTATCATTGATATTTTTTATGATGTTAATTCTTCCTACCGATGAACAGAGTATGTGTTTCTATTTATTTGTATCTTCCTCAATTTCTTTCTTCAGCGTCTTATAATTTTGCAAGTATAGTTCTCTTACATCTTTGCCTATATTTATTCCTAGGTATTTCATTATTTATGAAGCAAGTGTGAATGGGATTGTTTTATTAACTTGCTTTTCTGATAGTTCATTAATCACATATAAAAATGCAACTGATTTCTGGATATTAATTTTGCATCTTGCTAGTTCACTGAATTCACTTATGAACTCTAGTAGTTTCTTGGTGGAATCTTTGGGGCTCTCTATGTACAGTATCATGTCATCTGCAAATAAAGACAGTTTTACTTCTTCCTTTCCAATTGAGATGCCTTTTATTTCTTCTTCTTTCTTATTGCTGTGGCTAGGACTCCCAGTACTGTTGAATAAGAGGGGTGAAAGTGGACATCTCTGTCTTGTTCCTGATCTTAAGAAGAACAATTGTAGTTTTTGCCCATTGAGTATGATGCTGGCAGTGGGTTTGTCATATATGGCCTTCATTATGTTTAGGTATTTTCCCTCTATTCCCACTTTGCTCAGAGTTTTTATCATAAATGGTGCTGGTTTGTATCAAGTAGATTTTATTAACCATGGTTACATTGCTGTACATTAGATCTTTCAAACTTATTTATCTTGCATACCTGAAACTATACTTCTTATAGGATTCAAGTGTAGAATGCTGTCAATCTACATTCTAATATTCCATGGTATTATGACATTTTCATGTGCTCTTTTAAAGTCATTCTCCAATTAACTACCTCCATATTGAAGCAATGTTACACATTACAAGTTTCAGAAAAAGAGCCTCACTTCAAGTCTATTATTTTCAGCTGTGATACAAATGAAAGGTGATTTGTGACAGTGAAGTTCTGAGCCTACCCTACTGGCATGTCAGTAATGTAAGAAGCAGTCACCCTTTACAAATAAACATTCAATAGGCATTTATTAGCTATGTTCTGTATGCTCAGTTCAATATACCAGGCTCTGGGAAAAGCTCAAACAAGGAGAAAACACAGCATATGCCTCATAAATGAAAGGAGCTTATGTATTAGCTTAGAAGAAATATGTATATTCATGAAAAAGCTGTACAACAACACAGGGTATGTATCTAAAGTAATGTAATACAGATGATCCTATGCAAATTTATATAGCTTGATACTGACATCTATGAACCATCGCTTTCCTTCTGTTGTTCATCCTTTCATCGAGATAGTGATTACTTTCTTTAAAGGGACATTATAAAGAGAAATGAACTAACCTTTGTAAAGGGGTTTGAACTCAGAGAGAAGATTGTATTAGAAAAATGCAATGGAAAGGAACTTATAAATCAGAGCTGGTTTGGGTATAATGGAAGACTAATAAATGCATCCCTTTGTTATTTTTCATCTTCTTCTGTATTTAACAATTAAGATTTTAAAATAGCTGGTGTTTAAGCTGGCAAAAAAAAAAACCCTCAGTAAATTACCCTAAAACTTCCTAATACATGTTTTTTAAACAAACACAGTGCCTATTTTTAGTTTTCATCTTTTTTTAAAGGGTCCTTCAAAACCAGCTATAGCACTGAGTGTAATAATAGAAGAAAGCACTAAATGCATCTATTTGTCAGTAATTGAAAACGAAGGGGCAGAATACATGACCCAAAAGGCACTACTTTGGCATGGGATTATTTTGACCTGAAGGCTATTAAGACCAAACAGATTCAGAAAGAGGTTTTTGTTTGTTTGTTTGTTTCACTTTTTGTTTGTCTTTGATTTTTACCTCTGCCTCAACTGTCTGAAAGTACTTAAATAGGGACCTCTCTCAGGAAGAGAGTTATTTCCATGAATAACTTTTCATGTTGCACTTGTCTGCATGGCATGGTAAACATTTGTTTAGTAAATATCTGCTCTTTCCATCTTCCTGTGAATTGTCTTCCTCCCCTTTTGAAGACCCAGACCCCTAACCCTTTCTCCTTGGCTCAAGATGGCACATAAACCTCAAACTCAGAGCCTCATATCTTTGGGTTTGGGTTTGGGTGCAGAATAGATTCTGTGAATCTATTTTGTATCAATCTAATTATTAGACCAGAGAAAGAATCTAAAGAGGAAGAGGGGAAGGTTTTCCCCCTTACACTAGGCATTATTCTGTAGAAGGTGGAGAGAAAGAAAATGGCTTCTTTTTAATTTTTTTTGAAACTTCTAAAACAGCTTTTTCATCAAAATTCAATATAACAACATTTATCTCTACCATTGATCAGTTGCCTTTTGCACAACCCCAACAGGGATCTGGCCCACATCCCAGGCATGTGCCTTGGCTGGGAATCAAACCAATAACCTTTTGGTTTGTGGGATGGCGCCCAATCCACTGAGCCACATCAGTCCAGGCTACCTCTACCTCTTTTAAACTAATTATACCTGATATTTTTTCCTCCCCAGACCAATATTCAAGGACCTAAGCATAACATCTCCAACAGTTCTTTTCATTATTAGGAAGAAATGGTTCATTTCAACAGGTATGGGTCTCTGAACTTGATTTTTGGGGGGAGCAATATATGTTGGGTGTTCCACTGACATACCAACTGCAAGACTTTAAATAATTTCTTTGAATTATATATATTTTTAAACCCAAGAGCTTCAATTTATGTATGTAGGGACTGGGAAACCTTCCTTTCTTTAACACTTCCTTCCTCTCTTCCTCTTTCCCTTCCTTCCCTCCTTTTACTTTTGCAACCGGGTAAAGAGTATTAATTCAAGGATTCCTTAACTCACAGGACCTTATCAATCACCAACCTGTGTAAAGCCCCTCTCCTGTTTGTACATTTAATTCAATAATTCACTAATTCATTCCTTTTCATCTTAATTTTCTGCTTAACTTCCTCATCAGTTATAAATAACCATTATAATGTGTTTAATATTCTATTTTGTTTGAAAGTATGCTTTGAAAATGTGTGTCATTATTTTCAGTGCATGTATTTTTAACTTATATAAATTGCATTAATTTTAAATAAATTATTGCTAATGATGACATAATATTTTTCCTGTGCTAGACACTACGCTAAGCATCTTTACCTGAACTAAATCATTTAATCATCACAATATCATTATGCTCTAGGTACTATTATTATCCCCATAAACAGGAGAAAGCTAAGGCACAGAGATTTTAAGTAACTTGGCCAAGACCATACACATGGAAAGTAGAAGAGCTGGGATAAAAACCTATACTTCTGGTAACTGGCAGTGGAATCCATACTCTTAATAGCTGTGTGAAACTGCCTGTTGTTATGTAATATTGTATTATCCTATTTCATTGTTTTACACTGATTTTAGAATTCATGTGTGTTGCTCTGTATACATCTAATCCATTGTGCCTAACTGCATTGGTCTAATGACCACTTTTATACGTTTAGGAGACTTTTTATCTTTTTAAATGTATTTTCTTATTTTTAATTTTTTTATTATTCTCATCTCCCTACTCTCCTTCCCTTTGGCAACCATCAGCTTGTTTTCTAGATCTATGGGTTTATTTTTGTTATTTTTTTTGTTTTGTTTATGAACTTTTGTCTTAACTCTCACCAATGTTTCCAAGCTGATTTTGAGTAGAGCATGCATGGGCTGGGACAGGAATAGCGGTCAGGATAAGTGTAGCACAGAGAGTCTTGGGAAATATTCTAAAAGATGGTGTCAGTTCTTGGATCAGTGGCATTACTTAATTTTTCCTAAATATGTTTAAAAACAAAGTAATTTTGAAAAATTTTCAATAGGAAATGTCTGGTAATTTACTCACAACTGAAAAATAATCTCTATTAGTTTAAAAAAATCTCTATTAGTTTAAAAAAATCTCTCGTAGTTTGCTAAAACTTCCATAACAGAACACCACAGATTAGGCCACTTGAACAAGATAAATCTATTTTCTCACAACTTCAGAGGCCAGAATTCCATGACCAAAGTGTTGGCAAGATTGGAATCTTATGAGAGCCACAAGGAAAGAATTTGTTTCAAGCTTATCTCTTTGGCTTATAGATAGCCATCTTCCTGTGTCTTCACATGGTCTCTCTTGTGTACATGTCTGTTTCTAAATTCCCTCTTCTTTTTTTAAAGATTTATATTA
This sequence comes from Carollia perspicillata, assembly GCA_004027735.1. Lineage (NCBI taxonomy): Eukaryota > Metazoa > Chordata > Mammalia > Chiroptera > Phyllostomidae > Carollia > Carollia perspicillata. The sequence continues at coordinate 49,606 of PVKM010003842.1, forward strand.
TTTATTTTTAGAGAGAGGAAAGATGGGGGAGAGAAACATCCATGTACAAGAGAAACATTGACTGGCTGCTTCTCACACACTCCCCACTGGAGACCTGGCACACAGCCCAGGCATGTGCCCTGACTGGACTGGGTATTGAACCTGGCAACCTTTTGGTTTGCGGGCTAGCATTGAATCCACTGAGCTATACCAGTCAGGGCTACATTTCCTCTTCTTCTAAGAACTCCAGTCATATTGGATCATGGCTCACCCTAATGACTTTATCTTACCTTAATTATCTCTTTAAATATCCTATCTTCATGTACAGTCCCTTTGTTAGATACTTACTGGGGATTAGGACTTGAGTGTAAGAATTTTTAAGGGACATGATCCAGGCCACAACCACATCAAAGGGACATAATTAGATGATGGATTGATTATGTGTTAAGGCTAATGTTGCTGTTACAAAAACATTATAAGAAGACTCTTTCAATAAATATATACTAGATACCTGTTATGTGCCAAGAATTAGGGTTAGAAACCACAGGTTGAGAGTTTGGTGAACAAGTAATTTTCAGATGATGAGGATGGTTAAACAGTGCCATTATTACCGAGGATGCTCGTATAACATTTTCAGAGCAGAATGGATTTTCATTTTATTGCAGACATGTTAAAAACAAGAATGTTTTTTTTCTTCATGATTCTATAGTCCTTGAAATCCTGTTTTCTCTCTCTTTCTGGATCTTTTTAAACTTAAATTCCTCACAGACACTATTCACTACAGTAATCCTGATCCACAAACATCATACGTCTTTTTCATAGATTTTAAAAATATTTTTATTGATTGATTTGAGAGAGAGAGAGAGAGAGAGAAACACTGATTTGTTGTTCTACCCATTTATGCATTCATTGGTTGATTCTTTATGTAATCTGACCAAGGATCACACTTATTCTTGCAGTCTTCTTTTACCAGTTGCCCTGGTGGTGGTTGATTAATTCATAAGCACCCAGATCATACTTAAACTCTGTATCAACAGAAGCAAATTATGTCTAGCCTCTGTAAAGTAAAGATGTAAACATGCACCTTAGATCCAAAAGAGCAAACAGTGAGAGTTAAATGCTGAACTTGTTTAATATTTCAAGGCAATGAATTTTCACAGCATTTAAATTCTAATCTGTTTCATGAGTCAGCATTTCTGAGTTTAACCAGATCCATCATCAAGAAAGATGAAGGGGGTTATGCAAGCTGAAGGATGGTTTAGAAATAATGTGAACAAAGTGGAGTACCTAATAATTGTATATCCCACAAAGAACAGCCAATCTGTTATTGGTTTAGTGGATCAGCTGAGTGGCATATAGTCCCAAAGTTACACTAGCAAATGCCTGGATTTAGAGACAAATTTTTCCATTTTCCACAGAATGGAGTCCCATGTGTTTTATCCCACATAAATAGAACAATGTGATGTTGAAACATTCATGGAGTCCAGAGTTTTTAATTGAAAAAATATGCCCATACATAACAATACCAGTGCCATTTTGAATGCTTGAGATTAAACCTATAAAACAGGTTATTCTCAGCAGAACTATGTATTATCTTTTGGCTTTTGTATTTCCTACAAAATTATAAACAATCTATTCTGAATGTCCTGCTTCTAAATTCTCTCTCAGAAAGGACTTGCTGTTTGAGCTGCTTTTGCTGACTCTTCATGTAACTATATTCCATTTAAAAAAAGGATACAAGGAATAAAAGTTTTCCAGCTAAGCAATATTTATATTATGACATGATTTCAAATACAAGAAGTACAATATCTATTTTTTTAAATTAAAACTGCTTAGATGAATCTATTAATGTGTTGCACATCTTAGAGCTGGCTTGTTTTTAAACTCAAACATTTTCATACTGCATTTTATGCCACAAAAATGCTGATTCTGTAATAGATATTATTTTTTGTGTACTTTAATTTCAAAGAACACTATACATTAAAAATATTTGAGTTATATGAAAGGGTATATTTAAACTCTACTAAGAAAATGTATATTGGACAACAGCAGAGGAATGTCATAATTAAAGGAACATTAAATTAAAGTTAAGTCCTTAGTCAGATTTGTTATATTTTTATTGCAATCTTTGTCAGTAGTACTTTATAGGTATAAAATGAGATAACTATGATTTATATTAGGGACATGAAACACATCAAAAGTATTTTAAATATCTGCATGTAGTAAAAAATGTTAAACTACATGGAATATATACAAGCAAGGAAGAAGTTTGTAAACATTCTTTTTCTAGCCTTTAACACTGATTTTAATATCTAGCATACTTACTCTTTAGAGTTGGTAAATCCCGTTAGAATGGCTTAATTGTTATGATTGTTTAAATTGATTTTCTGCTTATCAGCTTTTATTCAGCAAATGGCAAGTTGGCTGACACAGCAGTGTTCCATAGATTTATCTCCCAGATTCCATCGGTCCTTTAATTCAGTGCAGTTCTATTACTGGTTTTCACTATGAAGTCCTTAATGCATCATTGGGAAACTTTTAGAAATTAAATTAGGGAATTTATGTTGTTTGCAGGCTTCGAAGGAAACATCAGATAAGAATGAAATGCAAATAGCCTTGCTTCATCTTTGAAGATATTTTTACATGACTTTTACCTGTGCAAACAATATATCAGGAGTTGGAGTACTAAGGCACTCTTACAGAATTTTCATATTTCTGAAGGATATTTTTAAAAGGCTGACTTCTGTGTATAGTTTGTTATTCCATGTTTCTTTTTAAAATAATTTATTTTATTGAGTATGCCATTACGGTTGTCCCATTTCCCCCCTCATTCCCCTCCACCCTGCACACCCCCTCCCACCCACATTCCCCGCCCTATAGTTCATGTCCATGTGTCATAAGTTCTTTAGCTTCTACATTCCCCACACTATTCTTGCCCTCCCCCTGTCTATTTTCTCCACACCGTCTATGCTACTTATTCTCTGTACCTTCTCTCCCCCTCTCCTCCTCCCACTCCCCTGTTGCTGACCCTCCATGTGATCTCCATTTCTGTTGCTCCTCTCCTGTTTTAGCTGTCCACTTAGTTTGCTTTTGTTTTAGGTGTGGATGTTAATAACTGTGAGTTTGCTGTCCTTTCACTGTTCATATTTTTTATCTTCTTTTTCTTAGATAAGACCCTTTAACATTTCATGTAATAAGGGCTTGGTGATGATGAACTCCTTGAACTTGATCTTATCTGGGAAGCACTTTATCTGCCCTTCCATTCCAAATGAAAACTTTGCTGGATAGAACAATCTTGGATGTAAGTCCTTGCCTTTCATGACTTGGAATACTTCTTTCCAGCCCCTTCTTGCCTGTAAGGTCTCTTTTGAGAAATCAGCTGACAGTCTGATGAGAACTCCTTTGTAGGTAACTGTCCCCTTATCTCTTGCTGCTTCTAGAATTCTCTCCTTCATTTTAATCTTGGTTTGTGTGATTATGATGTGTCTTGGTGTGTTCCTCTTTGGGTTCACCTTTGGGACTCTGAGTTTCCTGGACTTCCTGGAAGTCTATTTCCTTTGCCAGATTAGGGAAGTTCTCCTTTATTATTTGTTCAAATAAGTTTTCCCCTTATTGCTCTTCCTCTTCCCCTTCTGGTACCCCTATAATTCAAATGTTGGAACATTTAAAGATGTCCTAGAGGTTCCTCACCGTCTCCTCATTTTTTAAAATTCTTATTTCTTCATTCTTTTCTGTTTGTTGTTTCTTTCTTCCTTCTGGTCGACTCCATTGATTTGTTTCCCAGTTTTCTTCCCATCACTATTGGTTCCCTGTGCATTTTCCTTTGTTTCAGTTAGTGTAGCCTTCATTTTTTCATCTAATTTGTGACCAAAATCAACCAGTTCTGTGAGCATCCTGATCACCAGTGTTTTGAACTGTGCATCTGATGGATTGGCTATCTCTTGGTTACTTAAAAGCATTGGCTCTGGGGCTTTGATTTATTCTTCTGTTTGAGCCATAATTTTTTGGTCAGGTCACTCCTGTTAAGTAGTGAGGGGCAGAGCCTTAGGTGTTCACCAGGGCGGGGCAACCCAGTTGCTGGGTCTTGACACTTTATGTGGGGGCGGGGTCAGAGAGGGAACAATGGCTCTTGCTCCACTCATATTTCAGTCCCTTCTGCTGCTTCCCACAAGCAAATTGGGCCCTTTTGGTGCTGATTCCCAGGTGGGTGGGCTTGTGTATGTTCTGGGACCCTGTGGGTCTCTCCAACAAATTCTCCTGTGAGGCTGGGAGTCTCTTCTGGCAGCTTTTCAATTGGTCTCTTGGGCCCTGGGTTGCCCAGTCTGTCTCACTGCCCGTTTTTGCCTAGTTTATCTGTGCAGAAATGTGTGACTGCGGTCAGCCAGCCGCCTTGCACACATCATTGGGTCTGCTCATTTCCTCTCTGTGCCTGGGGTCTGCTAGCCCCACCAATACCTGGGCACCCACCTGCACACCTGAGTCTGCCAGCCACCACTTTTTCCTGCCACAACCCCTCTCCACTGGCTGCCGACTCCACCCCTCTTACTGGTCTAGTTAAATGGTTGTCAGACTTTCATACAGTTCAATTTTATGTCTGTTCTGGTTGTGTTTTTGTTTCTAAATCTTTGTTGTCCTTAATTTTTGTTGTCTGAGGAGGCACAGTATTTCCACCTATGCCTCCATCTTGGCCGGCTCTCTGTTATTCTGTGTTTCTTAATTCAAAACAATCAATTCCTTGCTGTCTCTTTTAAAAGCCTGCTTTCATGTATAAAGGTTACAATTTATTTATACCCTATGGATTATCTTCACCACTATTCCACCATAACCTTGTTCTCAACCTTACACTGATCATGTAAAAAACAGATCTCTTGTTTATATTCAAATTTGGACTCTCCCTACTTCTGTCTTCTATATATTATAATTCAGGTAATTGAAAGTTAGCAGTAATAACATGATAGAGTAGATTAAGTGTAACATTTTAAAATAGCTTTACTTTCATCTGTAGTGAAAGAGGTGGTATCATTTCTACAAGTAACTAACTGTTCCTAATGTGTTCTTTTCTAATTCCCTCAAGCTTCCTCTAGAACCTTAATTTAATTTTTTATGACTTTTTACTTTCAATTTCTTCCTTTGTACTGATTTCCTTCTCTCTTTGGCATGTAAAAATTCACAGGATTGTCCGTTTTGAAAACACCTTCCCTAAGTTAGTAATTCCCTATAGCTATTACCCTATTTTCCCCTTTTCTTTTATCACCAAACTTTAAAAAGTACTATTCAGTTTTGGGTGACTCCCCACTTTCTTCATTTTCCAATACACCCCAATAGTTTTTGGGCATTTTTGGTCCCAAATACTTTACTGGAACTGTTAAAGTCATCATTAATTCTCTTTTAAAAAAAGATTTTATTTACTTATTTTAGACAGAAAGGAAGGAGGGAAGAAAGAGAGGGAGAGAAACACCAATGTATGGTTGCCTCTCACATGCCCCTTGCTAGAGACCTGATCTGGCCCGCAACCCAGGCATGTGCCCTGACTGGAAATCAAACTGGCAGACCCTTTGGTTTGCAGGCAGGTGCTCAATCCATTGAGCCACACCAGCCAGGGCTAATTTCCTTTTTGTTTTTAAACCCATGACCCCTTGATT
>PVKM010003843.1:0-55157 GCA_004027735.1 Carollia perspicillata
CCTCTATGTTCACTGCAGTGTTATTCACAATCATCAAGATATGGAAGCAGCCCAAGTGTCCATCAGTAAATGAGTGGATAAAACAACTATGGGACATTTATACAATGGAATATTATGCAGCAGAAAAAAAGAAGGAGCTCCTACCCTTTGAGGCAGCATGGATGGATCTTGAGAGATTTATGCTAAGAGAAATAAGGCAGGTGGTGAAAGACAAATACCACATGATCTTACCTATAAGTGGAACCTAATCAGCAAAACAAACAAGCAAGCAAACTATAACCAGAGACATTGAAGCAAAGAACAAATTGACAGTAACTGGTGGGGGGGGAGGGGAGAGGGATAATGGGGGAATATAGGGGAAAGGTTGTCAAGGAACACATATAAAGGACACATGGACAAAGCCAAAGAGGGTAAGATCCGGGGTGGGAGTCAGGGATGGGTGAGGCAGCGGGGAGTAGTGGTAGGAAAATGGAGACAACTGTATTTGAACAATAAAAATAAAAAATAAAAGAAAAAGAAAAATCCCCTGGGTAAACCTAACAGGAAAATGAAAAGTACAAATAAGTCAGTGAAGTTAATAACAATTGCAGAGACATTATTATTCAATATAAAAACAAGAGAGCAAAAAGTTTAAAAAATTAATGGAAGATGAAGGGCCTGATTAAAGAAAAAGTGTAAAGGACCCAGAGATATAGGCAACAGGGTGGGGATTGACCTTCAGAGTGGTGGGGGTGGGGAGTGGACAGGGCAGGGGAGAGCAATGGAGGAAAATTGGGATAACCGTAATAGAACAGCAATGATAAAGAATAAAATAAAAAAATTAACAAGACCTCAGAGATTGAAAAATTATCTTAACAAAAGTTAAATATGAGTAGTTGGACCCACAGAATGAGAAAAGAAAGAATTTGAAGAACGAATGTTAAAAATCAAAACAAAACCAAACATTTTGTTATAGACTGAAATTTATAAATTTAGGAAACTCAGTGAACCCCCAATAGTATAAACTTAGGTTAAATGTTTCCTAAGCACATTGTATCAAACAGATCACCAAAAAAAACAAAAAACAAAAAACAAAAAACGCTTTGAAAGTATTCAGGAAAAAACTGACACATTACATATAAGAAGACAATGATTTTAATGACTGAAAACTCTCATTAGATATGTAAAAGGCCAGATATCAATAGAACAGTATTTATAAAGTGCTGAAGAATTTTAAATTTAATTCATCACCAGCATAAAAGTACAAAAACAAACAAAAAAACACTATAATTCTCAAAGGTATTTGGCTTAGTATCTTAGCCATTTGCCTGCTAAGCTTATGAATATAATAAATATATTAATGGAAAGTTTCTTAATAACACATAAGTTTTCCAACCTCTGTCTCTTATGTCTGCATTTTTTTCCTCTGATCTCATGAGACTTACTATCAACTACTCATTTCCTTGTCCACTTTTATTAGCTGTCTTCCTGGATTTCTTATAAAATATTGGTTCATCACACCTTCACAGTTCTTCCTTTTCAGGATTTTTCCCTTTAATTCTTGGTTTCCTTGATAGAACTCCAATGTCTTCTTTTTTATTTTAAAATATTTTATTTATTTATTTTTAGAGAGAGGGGACAGGAAGAAGAAAGAGTGGGAGAGGAACATCAATGTGTGGTTGCCTCTCATGTGTCCCCTTTTGGGGACCTGGCCTGCAACACAGGCATGTGCTCTGACTGGGAATCAAACCACCGACCCTTTGCTTCACAGGCCTGTGCTCAATCCACTGAGCTACACCAGCCAGGGCCAATGTCTTCTTTTTTAAAAAACTTAATTCAACCTCTTTTCTATTTGTTGTCAATGGGAACATTGAATAATTCGAGTTGGTTCATCATTCTTAGACTTTTTACAAAATCAAAAATTTTTATTCAGTGAATTTTAAAAAAATAAATGAAGATATATTCCATAATGATAGATTTAAGTCTTTAAGCCCTGGCTGGGTAGCAAAGCTGGTTAGAGAATCATTTCATTACACCAAGGCTGTGGTTTCAATCCCTGATTAGGGCACTTATGAAACAACCAATGAAATATATAAGTGGAACAAATCTCTCTTTCTCTCTCTCTCTCTCTCTGTCTCATCCTCTCTTTCTAAAATCAATCAATCAATAACTAAATAATGTAACATTATACAGATATCAGCTGTCACCAAATTCATATTGAAATTTTCCAAATATATATAGATACTGTTGAAGAAATAGGAAAAGATGAACCATACCTTAGCAGGTATCAAGGCAGGACATAATATGAATGAAGTATGGTTATGAAGGCAGTGTAGTATTTGCAAATAGACACATAAACTTAAATATTGACTCTGGATACCCTCTTACATGTGTATGGGAACTTCATTTATGATGTAGGCCTTTTTTAAGATCAGTGAGAAAGATTGGACTATTCAGTGAATTATGTTAACACAATTTTGGATATCTGCATGAAAAATAATAAGATTGAAATCTTGCATTATACTGGACCTGAAAGGCAAATCCAGGTAAATTGTCATTCTAATATGAAAGTCAAAACTACTCAACTTTCAGAATATTCTATGAAGTAATATCTTTATGACCACTGCCTTTGTATATTAGTTAAAAAATAAACAAGCAAACAGTCCCAAATTAAGATTTTTATCAATATATGCCACAATGAAAGATAAACGGAAGACTGCAAGTAGGAGATGTTTAAGACAAATATAAGTGATGCTTCATTCCCAACCCTCAGGTCTCCAGATCCCTCACACCAACTACTAGTCTTTTCCAAAGCCTGGCTGTTAGTACTGACAGGAACTCCTATTTCTTTGACATTAAAGGTGGACTCATTTGCATCTGCTCACCAGATAAATCCCTTTCTTATCATTTTGATTTTTTATTGTCTTGCTATTCTCCACACACTGACGACCCAGTTGAGGGCAGATTGTTCAATGTGACTCTCTTATAACAGAGAAACCAAGAAGGCACACCCCTACTAAATGGCTTAGAGATCAAGATTATACAAATTAAATTGGCTCAGTTTTGTTTCAGAAGTTCACCGCCAATAGACACATCCAGCTTAATTGGTACTCCCTTTACAGTTCCACTTGCTACACTTTTAGGCTAAATGAGGTTCTTTTGGGAATTTAAAGGGGTTGCCTAGTATTATTATGACTTAAGCTCTTCTATCTAAAATAACCAAAAATGTCTGCTTATTCCCTTTGCCACCAGAGTCATAAATGAGCTATTGTCCCCTGGAGGTGGGACAAGCTCTGGGGAGCTGTGAGTCTCTTGGGTTACCACTCTGGGGATCTTTTAAAAGGTTGTGCATTGGGGTTTCTTGGATATACTGGCAAGTTGCTTTATTTCTGTGATGATGAGCAGTAGCTCAGAGCCAGTTTTAAAAACTGAGCAGCAAGTTTGCCCCTTGTTCTCCCCTCTGCTGCGCAGTCTTTTAAAACAGTTTGAATCTCCAGACATGTAAAGTTTTTGAGTTTCAGTTCCTAATTCTCTATTATTCCCCACTGACTTTACCCCTATGAATTTTCACTGGAAAGAGCCGCAGCGGACATCCTCCGGGGCCAGACTCCTAGGAGGCTGCTTCCCCTGCCAGGGTATTCCAACCAGCCTCACTGAGACTGGGGGGCAGCCTCCACTAGCACTGGTAGCAGGGTCAGTAGGGCTGGCCCCTAAACCCTGGGAGTGCAGAACCAATGCCTTGGCATGATGGTACACCCGGCGGGTGCTGAGCAGTTCCTGGGACACTCCTACAGGTGTCTTACATTTAGCATGGAGCTTCCTAACTTCCACACAAAACGAATCCCGAAGCAGCAGGATCATGGAGTAATTTATTAAGCCAATATCTTACACTATCAAGTACCAGTGAGGATACATCAATATAAATACTTTAACATTGACAGAAGAAGCATAAATTGTAAAAGTCTTGGAGAAATTATGTAATTACTTCAAAATCTGCATACTTTATGCTTAGGAAATTCTCTCATGGATATGACTCAAATTTTGTTGCTCCTGTTTTCCCTTATACATTTATAAAATTATTCACAGTAGCATGTTTATAGTGAAACAATGAAAAAGACTGTCATAACTGAATGTCACAAAATGGACAAATTTAACAAACAAGTTGAGTGAAAACAGATCACAAAAAAAAGTTAATGAATGATTACATTTATATGAAGTTAAAATATATATTAAAACAATTATCAATAAACTTAAAGAAATAATTGTTACAAAAAACAAGGTGGCAATTAACCTTTATGGGGGTGGGTGAGGGGCAAAAAGGATGCTTCTTGATATAGCAGTATTCTTTTTCTTGTAAGTATTGATTAAATGAATGTTAAAATTGTGCATATCTGTTATATATTTTCTGTATGTATGATATATTTCATACCACCTGTATTTTTAAAAACTAAAGTACTTTTCCTTTGAACAAAAAAAAATTGTCTAATAATTTAGCCTGTAAGCATATTCACAAGAGTGAAAAATTTATGTACAACAATTGCAGCATTTTTTGTTAATGACAAACAATTGGAAACAATTTAAAACCGTCTACAGAGAATGGCTCATATTGAATGTTTCATGGTATAGCTATATTTATGCTGATACTAAAAGAGAAAATTTATCTGTGGTGATGTAGAAAGATTTCTAGATACCCCCAAAGATCATTATGTAGAAATAAATAAGTGCATATATGTATATGGAATGTTTCACTGAAATTTTTCTGGAAGTATGTATTTCTTTTTTCCTTCTTTACCTTTCTGGTTGCCCTTGGAAGCTGGCCAGAATAAATTAAACCACTGAGTTTCCTTGCACTTGGGCTTCTTACTGAGTTTGATCAAAGGGGACCTTGGTTGAAGACTCAAGAAAGAAAGGAAAGTGAGGTCAAGAGGCATGTTCTGTATCCCCTTCCTCATCTTAGGCTCCCTGAATTTTGCAGATTCCTACCTCTCCTCTTTATGTTTCTCTACTGTCTTTTTTGGTTTCCCAACACCTAAGTTAGACTCTTATAAATAGATCCTTTATTAAGTTCTTGTCAAATTATAATTTGATTGTGGCATTTTTGTTCCATAACCATAATATGTATTTAGTATAATCATACTAAAAATCATGGCACTATTCAAGAAAAGAAACTAAGGTCATTAATTCTACTAAAGGAACACTTTCAAAAGTTTATTGTTAAGTGGGAAAAAATGGCAAGTGAGGAGTGTTTTAAATCCAGTCACATTAAAGTATTATATATTCATATCTAACTGTTTAAATAGAATAATGTTTCACATACTAACTGGTAGATTGTGTTGCTTGTTTCTTTTATTTTACATTATATTGTGATACCTTCCCAAGTAGTATAGACTTTAGTAATGTAGCCTATAAGCTATAGACTTCAATGTTCATTCATTAATTTATTCAAAACTCTTGATATAATAAAGTTTTTCTGAATACAAGAGTCAATTGCAGCTCTAGAATTTGAAAAGCCCATGTTCCCACAGCACCAATGACCAAAGTCACTTAGACTGTTGCTGTCTTCCTTCTATGAAACTATCCCAGGAACTTGGAAAGGATTAGAAACAAGGAGAACTGGATGGCAAAAGTTTTCTGAACTAGGACTCAGTGGTTGCATATTTTTCAAAATGGCATCATTATCACAAATATGATAATTAAAAATAAAGATCACAAATGGAAGTCATCTTTAGCCATTTTCCAGGTATGTTCCCAAAAGAGACAATGTCTTAATTAACTTCTGCTCAACAGAGTGAACAATAAAGGAAATACTATCTAGTGTAAAAAACAAATCTGAGACAAATTTGAAGCATTTTTATGGCCTCCAGATAGGGTCAGAGCAGTAGTTTCCCACCATTCATTCATTTATTTGAAGTGTACTTATTGAAGGCCCTCTATGTGTCAGACACATTAATAGGGACATGAACAATGGTAATGTCAACCCCTAGAAAGAAAAGACATCCCAAGAAGAAATCCTGGTGGGTAACTGGGCTCACCTTTATAAACAGAGCATAGCAGCTATTTCTAAACCGGAGAACATTATGCTAAGTGAAATAAGCCCAATAGTGAAAGACAAATACCATATGATCTCACCTTTAAGTGGAACCTAGTCAACAAAACAAAGCAAGCAAAATATAACCAACGACATTGAAATGAAGAACAAACTGACAGTAACCAGAGGGGAAAGGGAAGGGTGATAACTAGAGAAAGAAGGGGAAGGGTCATCAAGCAACATGTATAAAGAACCCATGCGCAAAGGCAAAGCAGGGAAGGATTGAGCATGGGGGTTGATGGGGGGAGGGGGACTGGTGGTGGGAAAATGGAGAAAACTGTACTTGAAAAACAATAAAAAATGCAAAAAATAAAAAAGATAGGGACCTCTCATGCAAACCACACTTCATGGAGAAATTTGTACTAAGCTACCTAACTCACCCACTGAACTGTCTTTCTGCCACCTGAGCCAACACCCATAAAGGATTTTCTAGAATCCTATTTCAACCAGTAGAACTGAGACTTTTCCCATCCAATGGGAGCTATGCAGCTATATCCTTATTAGCATCTCCACTTACCAATCAGAACAGCTTCGTTCTAACCAGTCAGGACAGTGTTTTTTGGATCAATCATACTGTGAGGATTTGGAGTCCTCATTTGCATGAGGATGAACCAATCGGGGACCAGGGGTGGGACCTCTCTCTATAAGTCAGCTCTCCTTTGGCTCAGAGATCTCACTTTCCCTTTCCACAGAAGATTTAATTTCTCTGCCTGGAGTTGAACATGGAAGATGTCTCACAGGAGTGGAGCAAGGCTGAGTGGAGTGAACTGGAGCAGAGCTGTGTAGCCAGAGAGGGACATCACCCTAGGGCCACCTCACATCACACCTCTCACAGTTGCATTGTTCCACAGCTGTGCTTCTTCATAATTGAGCTGTTTGCATGAATAGTTTTCTTCTTCACTGCACCTCACATCGGGGATTCTTGTTGCCCTTGAATTGTCATCAACTGTCCATTAACAGTAATGATTACAATCACTTGCCTTCCCAGAGTTTACACTGTAGAGTTAGAAACAGTAAGCACGGTAAAAATAAAATACATATTATATTATATGAAACTTCTAAGGGATAGATGGGACAACTATGGTGCAACTCAGTGAAAAAGTGACTTTGGAATGAACACTTTAAAGATATGTGTGTGAAGAGCATTGTAAGCAGAAGAAATAGAGAGATAGAAGAAATAAATACCTTAAGGTGGAAAGCATGCTGGGTGTGTTCATGGAATTAAGAGACTAGTGTGTCTAGGGCGGAGTGTGCAAGTGGAGAATCAGAGACGATGAGTCATGCAGGTCAAGAGCCCAGGTCACTAGGGCCTTGCATAGCTACTCTGGGTGAAGTAGAAATCCATTGGAAGGGTTTAAGCAGAGTGTTCACATTATTTTTCTTATGCTTTAACAATCACTTTAATGTATAAGTCACACTGTAGGGAAAAGCAAGATAGCAGCAAAATGACTAAAGATTATGGCATTTATTTCGGTGGGAAATGTACCCCAAACCAGGAGCTATGACATAGAAAACAAGTGGAAATGGAGAGAACTTGTAATTGAAAATGAGAGAAAGCATGGAAAAGATCTCAGTGAAATAAAAGTCAGACTGAATGAGAATTAGGGTTCTTTAGGGGATATAGGTATGCTCAGATGACAGCACACAGGTCCACTCTTGACACCTCGCTACAGAAGTCTCCCAGACTTAGGACACTACCCCAGACAAAGGGGTAAGATATGTAAGATATTGAGAACAAATGGAGATGACGTTTCTAATTGGGGCACCTTATACAATTCTAGTTCAATTATAGAAAATGAAAGTTAGTTTTCTTTTACACCAGAATTTTTTAATGAAAACTTATATTTAATATCTGTGTATATTTATGATGTGTACCTAAGACTTCAGAACAAATCTATAAGTATACTCGCTAAACTGTCAATAATGGTTACCTAAGGATTAGGCAGGGCAATTGTCTAGGAGGTAAAACATTTGAATAAAGTTAGATAATAAAGAACAGTTATTATTTTATACTATATTTTTATAAGGCTCATGTAAAACTTGTAATGAAAAAGGAAAAGTTAAAAATAAGTAAAAAATAAGTATAGTTTTATAGAATGTGTTATAGTAGTTCTCTTCCTAGATTTACCTTTTTTAAACATTAGTATTCTATAGCCGATATCATATACACTGCAGATTTGAATACATTCTGTTCCTTAGATTTTTTTAAACAAAATGTGATTTAAATTTTGCCTAGTAACATGTTTTTCTCATTAACTCTTATTGCCCTCTGTATCCTATTTCTATTATAATTGTTGTCAATGACTGAGGTAAAGCAGCTATTAAGAAATTCAACCTTCACCTTGACTCATTCTGCTTATTCTCCTGTCCCTGAAAAGTAGCGAGCCCACCCTTCCCATTGCGTGCTTTGACTTTGTAATCACTTCTAATCTATGGCATGTTTCCCTTTATATCTTTTGTTAATGGGTAAGCTGTTATAGCTTTGCTGTTTATATGTCTCCTGGATGCCCTTACTAATTTTTTTCTTTGAGAATGATTTTTTAAAACTCACACTTATTCTCTTTAGGTGATCACCCTTTATCTTTTATTCTATTTTTTTAAATCTGTTCCTCAAGAAGAGAGGAAATCTTGAAAAGAACAAAAATAAGACATGTTCCAAGGACAGATTTCTTTCTTTTCTGTCTTTCTAATTCTGACAAGAAAAGGAAACAGAAGACATTGAAACTGGAAAGGAGGAAGTAAAACAGTCATTATTTGCAGATGACATGATAGTGTGAATAGAAAACCCTATAGTCTCCACCAAGACTATACTCCACCAAAAACCTACTCAACCTAATAAGTAAATTTGAAAACATAGTGGGATAAAAAGTCAATATTCAGACTATTTTGTACACCAACAATGAAATATCAGAAAAGGAAACATTCCATTCACTATAACAACAAGAAAAACAAAGTATGTAGGAATAAACTTAACCAAGGAGGTAAAAGGCCTATACTCAGAAAACTATACAACACTGAAGAAAGAAGTAAAGAAGATACAAATAAATGGCAGCATATATTGTGTTCATCAGTTGGAAAAATTAACATCATTTAAATGTGCATACTACCCAAAACAGTCTATAGAGTCAATGCAATCCCTATTAAAATACCAATGGCATATTTCACTAATCTAGAAAAAAATTATCCAACAATTTATGTTGAACAAAAAGACCCCAATAGCCTCAACAATCTTGAGAAAGAAGTATCAGAGAATAAATTCAGAAGTATCATAGTACCAGATATCAAGTTATATTACAAGGCTACAGTAATCAAAACAGCCTGATATTGGCATAAGAACAGACACACAGATTAATGGAACAGAATAGAGAACCCAGAAATAAACCCATGCCTCAATGCTCACTTAAAATTTGACAAAGGGGTCACATACATACAATGGAGTAAAAATAGTGTCTTCAATAATTGGCATTGGGAGAACTGGAAAGGTACAGGAAAAAAAAATAAAGCTAGACCACCAGCTTATACCATACACCAGAGTAAACTCAAAATGGGTAGAAGACTTAAACATAAGTCATGATATCATAAAGTCCTAGCAGAAAACATAGGCAGTAAAATTCCAGATATCCCACGTACAAATATGTTTGCTGATATATCTCCCAGGGCAGGAAAAATAAAGGAAAAAGTGAACAATGAGACCACATCAAATTAAAAAGCTTCTGCATGGCTAAAGAAACCATCAGCAAAGTGAAGAGTTTACTGACTACATGGGAGAACATTTTTGTCAATGATACATAGGACAAGGGCTTAATCGCCAAAATACATAAAGAACTCATAAAACTCCACACCAGAAAGATAAACAATTCAATTAAAAAATGGGCAAAGGACTTGAACAGACACTTCTCCAAGGAGGACATACAGAGGGTCCAGCTATAGATGGAAAAATGCTGAACATCACTAGCCATCAGAGATGCAGATTAAAACCAAAATGAAATGTCACCTGATACCTGTCAGAATGGCCATCATTAATAAATCAACAAACAAGTGCCTGGAAGGATGTGGAGAAGAAAGAACCCTAGTGCACTGTTGGTGGGAATGCAGACTGGTGCAGCCATTTTTAAAAACAGTATGGAATTTCCTCAGAAAATTAAAAATGGAACTTCCTTTTGAACCAGTGATTCCACTGCTGGTAATATGCCCTACGAATCCTGAGTCACCAATTCAAAAGAACCTATGCACGCCAATGTTCATAGCAGCACAGTTTACAATAGCCAAGTGCTGGAAACAGCCTAAGTACCCGTCAGTGAATGAGTGGGTCAAAAAACTGTGGTACATTTACACAATGGAATTCCATGCAGCAGAAAGAATCAGAAAGGAATCCCTACCCTTTGTGACAGCATGGATGGAACTGAAGAATATTATGCTAAGCAAAATAAGCCAGTTGGTGAAAGACAAATACCATATGATCTCACCTCTAAGAGGAACTACTGAATAAAATAAACTAATGAGCAAAAACCAGAGGCCTAGAAAGGGAATACCCTGACAATGGCCAGAAGGGAGTTGGGAAGGGGATAATGGTGGGACAAAGGGGAAGGGACTAGTTAAAGAGTGTGTATGAATGACCCATGGACATGGATGATGGTGTAGGGGTTGACTGTGGGAGCAGGGATGGGGCTGGGTGGAAGAGGGCAAGGAGGGAAAAATCGGGACAACTGTAATATAATAACAATTAAAAATTCCAGTTCTTTTCACTAAAAAAATGAAATACTTATACAATGGTCAGGGAACTCTGATATTTTTGTGAAAAGAAAATAATAAACCTATACAAAATGCTTCTTTAATATGTTGTAAGTAGAGTGTGAAGTTTGGATTCAAACTCAAAATGTCTTCTAGGCCCTTTCAGTTTTTTTTAATTAAAGGGAAAAAAAGGATAGCTGGAGAGCCTGGTAGATAAAGGGGATTATGTCATCTATCCTCAATGTACCAAATGAGAAATTGGCGGAATCCAAAAAAATAAACTAAAAATGAGGGCGTTTAAAATCTTTCCTGTGAAACTGGTAATGTATGTAATCTTATTGCCTAAAATTTTCTGCTTGTATTTTTTAAATCCTCTCTGTGGTATTTACTTTAATTTGGAGGCTTCCAGAGAAGCTATGCTTTTTTTTTAAAGATTTTATTTATTTACCTTTAGAGGGAAGGGTTAAGGAGAGAAATTTCAATGTATGGTTGCCTCCCGTGCATTCCCTGCAGGGAACTGGTCCGCAACCCAGGCAAGTGCCACGACTGGAAACTGAACCTCAGCCCTTTGCTTTGAAGACCCACACTCAGTCCACTGAGCTACACCAGTTGGGGCTTTTAATTTAATTTATTTCTCTTTAGAGGGAAAGGGAAGGAGAGAGGGAGAGAAATATCAATGTTTGGTTGCCTCTCGTGCGTCCCCTGCTGGGACCTGGCCTGCAACCCAGGCATGTGCCCTGACTGGGAGTTGAACCATGGTTTTTTTGTTTTGCAGGTCTGTGCTCAATCCACTGAGCTACACCAGCCAGGGCCCAGAGAAGCTATGCTTTAACTTTGATAATTATTCAATAGTAAAATTGCAAATACTGTAAAATTGCAGAAGGCCTAATAGGAAGGTATACATATTTTTTAAAACAAATTCAAATTTTAGAGTAGTTTTAGGTTCATAGCAAATTTGAAGGGAAGTACAACGAGTTCTCATATAAACACTCTCCCGATGCACAGCATTCCCCACTATCAATATCACAAACTGGAGTGGTACATTTGTTACAGTCAATAAACCTACACTGACACATCCTTATCATTTGAAGTCCATGCTTTACATTATGCTTCACTCTGGATGGTGTACATCCTATGGGTTTGAACAAATGTATAATGACTTATATCTACCATTTTCATATCATACAAAACAATTTTACTACTCTAAGATGCCTCTGTGCTCTGCCTACTGATCCCTCTCTCCTAAATATGTACAAACATTAACCTTTTTACTGTACCATAGTTTCACCTTTTTTCCAGAATCTCACATAGTTGAAATCATATGGTATGTAGCCTTTTCATATTTGCTTTTTTAACTAAAAAAAAGCATGTCTTTTTATGGCTTCATAATTCATTTCTTTTTAGCATTGAATTTCATTGTCTGGATGTATCACAGTTTATTTTCCATTCACCTATTGAAGGACATCTTGATTGCTTCCAGGTTTTGGCAATTAAAATAAAGCTTTTATAAATATCTATGTGCAGGTTTTTGTGTGGACATAATTTATCAGTTCATTGGGGTAAATACCAGAGTGTGATTGCCAGATCACATAGTTAGAGTCTGTTTAGTTTTGCAAGAAATTTCCAAACTGTTTTCTGAAGTGACTTCCATTTCACATTCCCATCAGCAGTGAATTAGAGTTCTTGTTGCATTATATCGTTGTCAACATTTGGTGTTTTCAGGATTTTTTATTAAAACTTCTTAAACTATATTATTTTTCTTTCCTCAGTGTTAATGGCATTACCTCCTAGCAAACAGACATGTCAGTCAGTGTGAGGGAGGAGAAAGAATGGGTGCAGTGTGACCAGCGTTCATGCTGGTGAAGAAGCCGTGGCCTTGGTTAACATCGCTGAATAATAAAATACACCGGAATACCTAAGTTTGACCCAAAAAAGGACACCCATGCTGACTAGTCTCATTTTAAATTCATCCCCACAGACTTCAAGTGAGACCATGGTGCTTCTGAAACCATTCCAGTACAATTCTCTGGAAAAAGGAAAGTCTTTCTTCCTCTCTCTGTGGTAAATATTCTTACCTTATCTCTCTCCTGAAATTCCTGACACTGTTTTCTATTCTCTCTCTTAGTTAACAGCATTGCACCTTAGTTTTCTAATTGCTTAGAAACAATCAGGAATAAATTTTACATGCACCAACTATCAAATGTGCTACCAATCTTCATCAGAATACATATACCTAAATTTCTGTCACTTTTCCTAGGTGAAATCTATATGATTGTATATAAGGCCACATCCTCTTTTGGTGCCCTAAAGTTCCTTTCACATAGTTAAAAATTTTACTTCCGTATGTGCCACTGTTCTTACTCTTCTAAATCATCATTTTTTCTATTCTAACAGGTTGCTAAAAGTATATATATATATATTGCTTACATATATATCATTATGTAGGAATGTATATGTCTTTACAAGTACTACTATATTTTTATCTTAACACAAAACAAAGTTCCTTAACCCCCACATGCCATTTTAGCTACTGCTCCACTTTCTAGTAAATTTGTAAAGTAATTGTTAATAGGAGTGGTCCATCTTTCATTCTTCTTCTTTTATTCTCTCTTGAACTTACTGAAACCCAAGTTTCTGTTCCTGTAAGTTCATTAAAAATGTTCTTACGGCAGTGACCTCCACAATAATGAACTCAGTTCTCTTTTTGGGTAAAATATAACCAACATTAGACACAGTTAGTTAATCTCACTTTTTTTACTTTTTGTTTTGTATATTTTATATTTCATTTTTACTGTATTTTCCATTACCATTTATACCCTCTTCTACCTCAACCCTCCCTCCTCCCTACGACAATTACCACACTGTTGTCCATGTCCATGAGTCTTTTTCCCTTTTTGCTAAATTCCTCCACCCCCAAACCCCAGCCCCCAGAGCTGTCAGCTTGCTCTCTGTTTATGACTCTGTCTCTATTTTGCTTGTTAGTTCAAGTTTGTTCATTAGATTATACACATAAGTGAAATCATATGGTATTTGTCTTTCTCTGACTGGCTTATTTCACTTAGCACAATGTTCTCCAGGTCCATCCATCCTGTTGCAAAAAGTAAACTTTTCCTCCTTTTTATGACCAAGTAGTGTTCCAGTGTGTGAATATAACATTGCTATATCATCCACTCATCTACTGATAGACACTTGGGCTGCTCCCATATCTTGGCAATTATAAATAATACTGCAATGAACATAAGGGTGCTTATGTTCTTTTGAATTAGTGTTTTGGGTTCCTTTGGATACATTCCCAGATAGTGGGATAGCTAGGTCAAAAGGCAGATACTTTTAATTTTTTGAGATACCTCCATACTGCTTTCCACAGTGGCTGCACCAATCTGCACTTCCACCAACACTGCAGAAGGGTTCCCTTTTTCTCTGCCCGCTCCAGCATTTACAGTTTGTTGATCTATTGATAATAGCCATTGTGACAGGTATGAGGGGATATCTCACTGTGGTTTTAATTTGCATTTTTCTGATGATTGGTGGCATTGAGCATCTTTTCATATGTCTATTGGCCATCGGCATGTCCTATTTGGAGAAATGTCTATTCTGCTCTTTGCCCATTAATTGGATTATTTGTTTTATTTATCTTGATGTTGAGTTGTATAAGTTCTTTATAAATTTTGGGAAATTCCTAGAAGAAAATGTAGGCAGTAGTATCTTGGACATGGTGGTAATATTTTTTCTTATATATCTCCTCAGACAAGAGAAAAAAAAGAAAAAAATAAACAAATGGTTCTACATCAAACTAAAAATATTTTGCACAGCAAAGGAAACAATCAACAAAATGAAAAGACAGCCCACTGAATGGAAGAACATACTGTTTAATCACACTTTTTCTGCACTTGGCTTCTGCATCCTAATTTTCTCTTGGTTCTCTTCTTACCTTACTGGCTAATCCTTTTCAGTCTCTTTTCCTGCTTATGCCATATCTATCAGACTTCTAAACATTTGAATTTCCCAGCTCTAGGATCAATTCCCTTCCCAATGAATACTCACTTTCATGGTGGTCTAATCCATCTTCATGATTAGAAGTCCCCTCTGTATTATGAAGACTATTGAATTTATATCTTCAGTTTGGACTGCAGATCAAAACTCTAGATTTTTCAATGCAACTACTTACTTGACATCTCCACATGGATGTCTAATAGGCATGTCCAACTTAACATGTTTAGAGATGAAATATATATTCTCTCCTTACTCATTCAAAACTGTTTTTCTTCTAGTCCCAACTATCTCATTAAATTGTAACTCCACTTTCCAAATGCTGAAGAAAAAGTTCTTGGAATAATCTTGGAATCATCTCCTTTTCTCAAACACCCCTCTGATCTTATCTTTTCTCGCTCTTCCTCAATTTGCTCTTCTCCAGCCATACCAACATTCTTTATGTTCATCACTCTCCTCTGTGATGTCTGTAATGCTTGCCTGAAATCATCTTCCTCTATATATTTCTTAGGTTTCCATGTTTACTACCTCTATATCTCTACCATATTGCTGTTAGATTATCAGAGAGCCTGTCCCAACCATCTGTGTAAACTAGACTTCTATACCCCAACCCCATGACAGTTAGTTCTCTTACCACCTTTAATTTTTCTAAACCTTTATCTTTATCTTAGCACTCACTATCACCTTGATAGTATATATTTGTGAAACACTCCCCAGAACATAAACTCAAAAAAGCTATTATTTACTGTTGTATCATTTGATTTTTTAAATTATTCCTTGGCCTATTGTTGTCATGCCTCCTGTATTTATTTAATAATAAATAGTGCTTCCTAAAACATCTTCCAGTCTTCTCTTTAAGTCTTCATTGGCTATGAGGGTACATACAATCTGGAAAAGATTGCCCTTTTCTCTACCCACTGAAAACCATGTTTATTTTTATAAATAAGACAATCATTCATGATTGCTGTGCTGACCATCTTTGGTGGAGATGGTCACTGAAACATATACAGCCTGGTGTCTCACAATTCTTCTTCCACCCACCAGAAGACATTGCAAACAAGGAGCAGGGCAGATGATATGGAGAGCTCAAGGCCAAGGTGCCATAGGTAAGGCTCAAAGTACTATGGTATGTGTGTGCTGGAGAGTACATATTTTATTAGCACATTGCTAAGGATACATTAAGGCCATTTCCCTAGATCAAGGATAACATATACTTGGCATAAGTTATGTTATGAGAATCTTAATACTTGAACAGTTCATTACTAGGATTGAAGGGACACTAAAAGGTGTGAGCAAAGATGTGTAGCCAGCCAGATGTTGGAATAGGAAATGACTAGAAAAAGTTGAACTCAAATCCTGACCCACGTGAACATGGATATTAAGTGATTGATGCTCTAGTAATGTCTCCAGAGGACACAGCCCTTATAGGACAATATAGTCATAGATGTATTTATTATCTAGAATGTCAACAGGATGATCGAGAAGGTGAAGGTGGAATCTTGAGAGAAATAACTCCAGAGCTACAGACCAGTGTATAGCAGAATGTCTTGGAATAGCTGAAGCACTGGGAAACTTCTTTCTCCTTACTAAACCAAATATTTGTTTATTCATCCATTCAACAAATATTTATTGTTCATCTATGATATGCTTGACGTTCTCAGGCACCAGGGATAGAGAAAGTAAAATTAGAACAAATATTTTATGATTTTATGAAATTTATTTTCTAGTGGTAAGAAATAGACAACAAAGATAATTATCTATGTAATATTCTAGATGATGATGCATGCTAATAAATAAAACAATGCAAAAGTAGAGGATAAAAGCTTGTGAGAAAAGGACTCCTAACAGCTAACATTTGAGTAGAGACACGAAGGAAAGAAATGAGGAAGGAAGCTATGCAAATAGATAAGTCAATAGAATTACTACATGTAACACTCTGGCAGCTTGGACTCATTTCTCACTAACTTGTAATTTCTCTATTTCTAATCACACAGTAACTTCTATATTGAAATAGTTCTTTAATAAAATGTGCTGAGAAAAAATTTTACTCTATTGTTCTTGAAAACAAAAATCCTTTGATTGTTATATATGGAAAATGTTGGTTTGGGGAGACTCTTTAGATCCAAAGAACCATAGTGGTAGATGATATATGTATGGGTTGTTTTCTTTGTTAAATTTTCATAAAATGAGCTTATAATCATTGTCAAGCTGAAATAAGGCTTTATTTCATATTTCTTTTATATATATAAAATATATATATATGCTTGTAAAATAAAAGTGAACATTTAGGGAACACATTAAAATACTTAAAGAATATATATATTATTTATATATTATATATAAATACTTAAATATATATATATAAACACACACAAGTTTAAATTACATCATCAAGTCTGTTCACTAAGCTTCTCTTTCTTACATGGTGTCTCTGTTTTCAAGCAGATTCTTTCAGTATGGCAAAATGGATGTCATCATCTTACCCTGGCCTTATATCCTACTTCTCAGCATGCTCAGAAAAATAAAAACAACAATTTTCCCCCCATTAGCTCCAACAAAATTATAAGAATTAAGTCTCAGACTTTGATTTTTCTGGCTCAGATTTTGTAGTGATCTCTGAAACAATCACTATGGTAAGGAGATGCAATGCTTCAATTGGCTGGGAATATATGCACTTAAAATAAGCTATATCAAAATTCATGGACCAAGAGTGAATGACTTTTAGTCTCTAGAGAAACCAGGTGCTTTTACGAGAAGGAGTAATGTATGCAAGTAAACAGACACTCATACACTTACCCTTAGTACATTTTATACAGAACACTATTTCCCAGAATGTAATGGGCCCAATAGAAATCTCTCTCTCTCTCTCTCTCTCTCTCTCTCACACACACACACACACACACACGCACACACACTATTTCCACCATTTCCATACTAGTATCCAGTACTACATCACCACTTGTTTCTGGGAGTGGAAGTATGTAAAAAAAAAATCTAATACAAGGGTGAAATGGAGAAAAGAAGAATTACTGCTATGAGTTTAACATTTCAGGCTTCAAGTAGTATACAAAAGAACCATGACCATAATTTTTGCTGATTATAGTTATGTCTGAATTAAGAGTGAGGGACTAAATGTTTTTATAGTTAATTTTATGTCAAAATTTTAGATAATGGGATTTTATTCCGAACCACAAATTGATATTACCCATCAATTTATTTTAACCATTGCTGTGCATGATCAGTAGACAAATTGATACTTAAAACCTTACACAAATATATTGCTTCCTTCCCATGTTTTTTCTATTTCCTCTCTATTTCCATTCCCTTCTCTCTCTAAATAATTTAGTCCTAAGGCCATTAAGTGGGGTAGAGAAATATAGGTGATCAGGTTGTAGGCCAGGGAGGAAGGATGAGGACAGTAACCAAGAGAATAGTATCAAATCCCACGCAGTGTAGGAAGGGTATCCACAAGAAGAAGAAGGCAGAGGCCGACCTGGGAGATTGATTGCATATAGTTAGAAAGACCAAATAAATAAATATAAGTAGGAACCAATTATTTTCACTATCAGATAAAGTGAAAAATATCTAGAGGAAGAAAATAAAAATGAACCCTGATGTGTTAGATTGTAAGTGGAAGTACTGGAATATCAGTTCCCATGGTTCTACAGGTAGACAATTATCTAGAATGAATGCAATCATTTGTGTAATTTCATGTCTACATGTGCAGGGTGCACTTATATTTATTTCTCAACTTCTGTCTACCTAGATGTCTTAGAAGTATGCATATTGCCCAGTTATGGCTTCAAATACCATTCCTCATTAAAAAAGAATCAAGGATACTTGAATTGAAGATGGATGACCTCAGGTGTTGGGCAGAAAAGTGGAGCACAAGCATAGAACATTCTATTGTGCCAGGAATTTAGGAAAACTTTCTTATTTTGATGGATTTATTTTGGTTATATAGGAGACATAATTATGAGAAATAAGTTCTTGAGAAATTTTGAATAATGAGGTATTCGATCAACAACTTATTCTCAAATAATTTAGCAGGGAAACCCTATTTGTACTGTACTTTCAAGTTTTTATTTAAGTCTGCCATTGTTTAAAAATTTTTGAAAACAAAGAAAGTCTATTTGTGTGGGAACTGAAAAGGATATTGGAAATAATCCCAGCTGTTTCCACTCCTGGGAATAACTGAGGCACTGGTCGTGTAACCAAACAGAACTCTCCTAGCAAATATTTTTACAAAATGCCCATAAATGGACTTTTCTTAAAGGAAGAATGAGCTGGGGAGGAGAGACAGAGGGAGGACATATTCTAAGTATAGCATATCTATTGCTTGAATCAATTGTTTTCAAAGTAAGGACTGCAAATAAAAATGCAAAAAAAATTCTCTGAAACTCAGAGAAACCTGCTGGTGCCACTAGTTCTGTTTTTGATCCCTGTATTAGATCTCAGCCAAAATATGGGAGTTACCCTCGATTCCCTTCTTTGCTACCATATACTCAGTAACTATATCCTGTCAAATCTACCTCATAAACTTTTCTCTGAACTTTTCTATTTCTCTCTATTGCTATATTTTTTTCTCCTACTGAAAGCTACTTTTGTATCTCTTTTGGGTTTTGGGACCCAACTCGGATGTGTGTGGGAGAGTGGAGAAGTTGAGGGAATCTTCCTGCATGACACCAAACAATTCTTGAACACTAGCTGGATGCC
This sequence comes from Carollia perspicillata, assembly GCA_004027735.1. Taxonomy (NCBI): domain Eukaryota; kingdom Metazoa; phylum Chordata; class Mammalia; order Chiroptera; family Phyllostomidae; genus Carollia; species Carollia perspicillata. Next base: position 19,505 of record PVKM010003843.1, read on the forward strand.
CTACAATTCAACTGAATTTTGACTCTGTCTACACAGAGATAGCATCAGTTCCACTGGTTAAGCATTCAGCCCTACAAGAATGCCCTTCCTCCTACTTCAGACACCAGGCATCAGTCTAGATTGTCACCAATCTACTTGCTGTAGATCAGTTTCCCACAATGCCCTCCTGGGCTCTCATTAATTTGTTAGAGAAATCACAGAAGTCAGAAAGTCATATTACTTACTAGATTGTCATTTTATCATAGAAAATTAGAGCTCAGGAACAACCAGATGAAAAAGATGCATAGGGCAAGGTATGGGAAAATAGTACAGTGCTTTCATGCCATCTCCAGGCACTCTCCTAGCACCTCCACACGTTCACCAACCTGAAAGGTGTTTGAACTCTCTGCTTTGGGGCTTTAATGAAGGTTTCATTACATAGGCACAAAACTGAATTATTGACCGTTGTGAAAATATATGGGTAGATGTAATGCCAGGGTGTGCAACTCAGAGATGTGTGATACCTTCTGAGTATGCAGTTCATAATTTGGAAGTAATTTGAAAGGACTACAGTATCTCTGAATACATAGAAACAGTTATTTAATACATTTCTATCTGGTTTTGGCATGAACCAGGAGAATGAATTTTTGTTCTGATCAAATTTGCCTTCTGCTTACTGGAAAACATGTCTCCAAGATTCTGACAATAGGTTGGCTATTATTTATAGTTTGTCATTTTCAAGGTGTTGTTTGTAAACCATTTTCCCTGATCATTGCCATTTTTGGTGAAAGTGTATTTGGCAATACGAATGTTTATTATTTTTATTGTCCTAGTTATATAAATATATATTAGCTCACTGTAGAATCTTTGGGAATGAAATAAATGAAAGGCAAATAAGGGTCACCTCTAATCCAGTCACCAATGATTATAATTCCTAGCATTTTAATCTACCTCTTTTTTCATAAACATGGAGTAAGACTGATAGAAAGTATTTGCAAAAGTCATATCTGAGCTGTTATACAAAATATGCAAAGAACTCTTAAAACTCCACAATAAGAAAACAACCCAATTAAAAAGTGGGCTAAAGTCCTCAACAGCCACCTCACCAAAGAAGATATACAAATTACGCAGATGGCAAATAAACATGGCAAGATACTCAACATTACATACCATTAGAAAATTGTAAATTAAAACAACAGTGAGCTACCACTACACACCCATTAAAATGACCAAAATCCAAAACACTGACAATAATGAATACTAACAAGGATGTGGAATAACAAGAATTTTCATTGCTTGCTAGTGTGAAAGGATTTCAATTTAAAATGGAACAGAATATATAAAATGGAGAGATTCACACATGTGCCCTTAGAAGAATGGAATTTGAGAACAGAAAAGCTAACTTCTATTAAATTACTGATTTACAGAATACTGAAATTTATCCCCTGACGAACGAACACTGCCCAAAAATCTCTCCCCATCCTCAAGCCAACGAACTGACTGCTTACGCTCTGGCTATACTTCCTCCTCTTTGTACTCCTTGCCTATACATACAGCCTGGCTGGCACCCTCAGTGGGTTTGCTTGGATCTTTCCACAGCATGTATTTGTCCAATTGCAGTTCATCTGCTATTCCCTAATAAATTCAATTTTTGGTAATTTGAGTTTGCCTCAGTTTACCTCTTTATTTGGTTGATATTGATGGAAATACAATAAGGTACAGTCACTTTGGAAGACAGTTTGGCAGTTTCTTACAAAACTAAGCATATGCTTACCATGTGATCCAGCCATCACATTCCTTGGTATTTACCCAAATGAATTGAAAACTTATATCCACAAAACAACCTGCACATGGATATTAGCAGTTGTATTTATAATGCCAAAACTTGGAAGCAATCAAGATGTCCTTCAGTAGACAACTGGATGAAAAACTGTGGTACATGCTGACAGTGACATATTAATGTTAAAAGAAATAAATTATCAAGCCCTAAAAATACATAGAGAAAACTTAAGTGCAAGGAGTCAGTCTCTAAAGACTACACACTGTGTGTTTCTAACTACATGATATTATGGGAAAGGCAAAACTATGGAAGGAATAAAAATATTGTGGTTGTCAGAGGTTAGAGAGAGAAAGGTGAGTAGTTGGAGCATGGAGGAGTTTTGGGGCAGTGAAGCTATTCTGTAGGATACTATAATGGTGAATATCTGTTGTTGCACATTTGTCCAACTCTGTAGCATGTATACTGCCAGGAGTGAGCCATAAAGTAAACTGTGGGCTTTGGGTGATAATGATGTGTTAATGCAGGATCATAAATGTAACAAATTTACCGCTGTGGCTCAGGGGATTGACAGTGGGGGAGGCTGTGCATGAGTAGGTGCAAGAGATATATGGGGAATTTTTTACCTTCCACTCAAGTTTGCTGTAAGCCTAAAAGTACTCTAAAAAATAAGGTCTGTCAAAAAGATAAAGTTCTGATGTGTGCAAAATGTGGCTAGACCTTGAAAACATTATACTAAGTAAGTCAAAACAGACACAAAAGGACAAATATTGTATGAGTCCACTCACATGAAATATATGTAATCAGCAAATTCATAGTGACAGAAAGTAGATCAGAGATTACCAGGGAGGAGGGAATTGGAAGTTATTGCCTAATGGGTGCAGTTTCGGTTTAGAGTGATGGAAAAGTTTTGGAAATTAACAGTGATAATTGTTGCAGAACAATGTGAATGTAATTAATACCATTATATTACATATGTATAGATGGTTCAAATGGAAAATTTTATCGTATATATTTTATCATAATAAAATTTTAAAAGAACCTTTCAAAAGATCAAGGGAGGGTCAGTTCAACCTCTCACATGCAATATAGAATTACTTGGCAATATAACAACATAAAGAAAAATAATGCCTGCCTTGGTGAGAATTTTTATTTCTTATCTTATATGTATTTGTATTGTGGTATAACATTTTAAGTGTAGAGTTTGATCAACTTTGACAAACTTATACATTCTGTACCTATCATTCAATCAAACTATATGATATTTATGTCAAACATTTCTGTTGAAAGTTCCTTTCTGAAACTTTCCAGTCAAACATCACCTCCACCAGAAGCAAATGCTGTTCTAATTCTTATCAAGAGATCCCTGCTTTACATTTCCTTTTAACATGCTCATTAGCATATCAGCAACAAGCTGGACTTGAAAGCCATTAAGACAATATTGAGTCAAGAATAAAAAAGATATGCTGTAGAGAAGCTGAAGAAAAGCCCACCTTCCTCTGGGTAGCAGTATCAACCTGGATGTGGCACATTAGAATAAATTTGACACAAGAGTGAAGCCAACGGGAGAAAAGCACTAAGTTAGCTTTCCTAATCTACTGTAATATATGAACAAGACATATGAAGGACCCCAAAATAGCTCAGAGTCAGGCTGGCTTGTCAAATGTAGGATAATGGAATGAAGTGTGTCTGTATAATAGGGCCACTAAAGCCAGACCAAAAATGTAAGTGCTGCTTGACCTGTGGGGGTCCCTAGTGTTATCTAGAGCCACTGGGAAGCCCAATAAGGAGGATGAGAGAACATGCTCAAGCCAAGAAAAAACAAAATATAGAGCTACACACTTCAACAATAAATGGCAGTAGAAGAGACTGTCCCAGGGAGCAGGGGCCATTGTCCTTGAGAAGAGCAGTTGTCACAGTAGTCAGCCAACATACACTCAAGGAAAAGCAGGAAGACCTAGGGAAGGGGATGCTTCCTCTTTGTGCCGCAAATGCACATAAATTTTTCCATTCTTTCAATCATCTAAATATCTTTTAGGATAAAAAATTGCCACAAGACATATCTGAGACACTGTGTAAAGGATTGTTTAAATCATTGGCTGCAGACTAGACATTAGTTTAATTATCTCTCCTGATAACCAGTGTGATGGTGGCTTAGAAGGAAGGCCAGATTAGTTATTGACAAAAAATAAAATACTTATTATTTTCTGTGGACATCTGAGTAGCTGTTGAGTTAAATTTGTGGCTTGCTGCCATTGCATTTAAGGGCTAAGTTAAATAAAAATTATGAACTATAGCTTTAAAAATTGGCATTATTTTTAGCAAAGATGCCACCACCAAACCATTTAAATTGTTTTTATGGTTTTTGCTGAACTGTTTATACTAGACATTTTATGCATTCATTCCATTCGCTGGCTTATATCCTGCTTATTTTTTCACTTGACATTATACAACGAAGATTTTACATGTCCAAACATTCTCTAAAAATATATTTTTAATATTTGTATAATATTCAAGAGGATTTACTAAAATCTGTTTACATATTCTCCTGTATTTGGACATAAAGTCAAGTGTTGCAATTATGGGAAAAATACAAATGTATAGCCAGTTTGTTTTATACCTATAAATACTAACTTAGTATATTTTCCTAAAATTGGAATTTGTGATTCAAAATAGATGAAGATTTTAAAAGTTAGCATATACTGCCAAACTGCCTCTCAAACGCCCTGTGAAATTTTACACAGCTACTAGTAGGCAAGTAAGTGCCAATCATGAAGAGTATTTTTGCCAGGACTGTAGAATATCATTGTGAATCTTTTCTAATTTGACAGGTCAAACATTGTTTCATCTTTAATCAGAATTTTTCATATCACTGAGAAGTAAGATGATATACAGTTACTGGAAGGCACCAGTAAAGATCTACTTTCTGAACCTGAAAACCCTACGGGTGACATTTAAAATAAGATTACAAGTCTAGATTTTCATCTAATATTGTTCTGGTGCTCTCTTTATTTAGAAGAACATGTCATGGTCGAATTTTATAAAATAGATTATATTTTCTTTTTGAAGTATAACTTCATTGCTCCAGGTCCTAGTTCATTTAATGAAACATGTTCTAAAAATGAGGCTTGATTTATTTATTTCTTCTGCTTTTTTATTGTTTACTGTTTCTGCTATTAGAGTTGTTTCCACTTTTAAAATATCTTTTGAAATAATTTAAATATTATTGTTCTTTTATTCAGGGAACTTTGTTTTAATGTCACCTCTGTGTCAGGCACTATTATATGCTGAAATACTAGAGAAGGCCTCTGTTTCAAGAAATTCACAATCATGGTGGGTAGGAAGAAGCAAAAGACCACTCTAGCCAAGAAAAAATAAAATACAGAGTCACACACTTCAATAATAAATGGCAGTAGAGGAGACTGCCCCGGGGAGCAGGGGCCATTGTCTTGAGAAGAGCAGTTGTCCCCGTAGTCAGCCAACATACACTCAAGGAAAAGTGTGAGTGTATAGTCGGCTAACATATAATTCTTTTAATATTCATTAGACACAAAAAGAGTTATACATAAGCAATTACAATAAAACAATGAACTTTGAACCTTATGAGGGTAGTTTACCTCCATATCCCCAGTGCCCGGTTAATTCCCCTGGTGCATAGATGACATCACACAGAGTAAAAAGTTCTTTTTCAGCATTTTCTGATAAAAGAGACAACTATCAAGCATTTTAGCATGTTTATGAATAGTAATACATGTATATTAATGACATGTACACAATAATAATTACTGTAAGTAGAGACGAGTATAATTAATTATTAACATGCATACAAATCACTGTGTTTGCTACCATGTAGGCACATTTATCAGGGGAGCTCCCTCACTCCACAACTGACCGTTGAGAAAATACAAGCATAATTATTTGAGGGACGACTTCAAGTTTATCAGATATTTAAGACTAGTTCCATGGAGAATGATTTAAAGATTCACAAATTACAAAAATCCTATCTTTATTTACAAATATTACTTTTTTCTATTGTATTTTATTTAAAATACAACTAGCTTATTTACCCCTTCACAAATCTATTTGATATTGATATCTTTTGTTCCTCTTTTTTTTTTAAACCAAAGCCACATTTGGTGGTATATTATCCAGACCACTTTGCCTTCATTTCAACTTCACTCTGATTTGAGCAATTTTGCTTCTACTTTGCTTGGATCTGAAACTCAAGCTTTCATGGCTGGAAATTTTACTCTAGGTCACAGGAATCCATTCTGACTGTTTTAAGGGAGTTGGCTATGCATTTGCCCTATAGCAGTTTGACCACTTATTGCATCACTTACTTCACCTTCTTTAAAAAAGGTGTTTAATTCTTGTTTTAGATCATATCTCAAGGATAAAATAAATGATAACTAAATTGATATTAAACATTTTTTCTTACCCCTTTTTAAACCAATTCCATCAGGGAGACTCTATAAGCATCTGACACTGTCATCGAGTAAACAACATTCAAGCTAAGTTGTCATCAATAGCTAAGACTTTATTTTTCGAATAAAGTAAAAAAGAGAGTACCCTGTAATACTAAAGGCTTCCTAAGGATTTGAGTATCAAATGATTTCTTCTTTACAATGTAATACTTTGACAGAAATTTTGCCTGCATTAAGATTTAAAAATTGCTTTACTTGGGGAGATGAAAATTGAAACTGGCCTTTAAAATGTAGTTTAAGCAGGAATTTTTCAGGTAGGCAGTAGGCAGTTCAAGAACAGAGGTTTGTGAGTCCTTGTTCTGCTAATGTACTGGGACTGTGCAAACAGAGAGCAGGCATGGGGCACTGTGTCCACCTAAAGTATCGTTCAAGACGATGCCAAGGGTTTAGAAGTTTGTAATAGTCAACCAGCTTTGCTCAACAATTGTCGAGTATAAACGATGGACATTATATACAATGTCCTGTTACAAACTCTAGATTTGTAAACTTGAAAGAAGGACATTCTCTTACCTGTCTGTGTTGATGGATTAACTAGATATTTTTGTGTCCTCATCTTTTTGTTTCTCTGACAAAGTTCTGAGTATTACAGACCCATATCCGCCCCCCCCCAAACTTTAAACCTCCTACCCTCATGTCATTGGGAAGTGAAAGCACCTGCCCAATATCTTCTATCCACGTTAAAGCCTTTAAGCCCAAAATCTGTGTGCGCAATCATGGATGTTAATTGCATGAGAAAAGGAAAATGGCATTTTCCTGAGCTGATATTCTCCTAGATCTTAGTGAAAATGAACAGAAAGGGTGGAGAATGACCTAAATATGCAGATTAGATTTGTCTGGAAAGGTAATGCACATCTAAGTGAACATAACCTAAAATTAGATTTCTAATAAAATTGGAAATGAGCCAATTTTCAGCTCTCATTACCAAAAATTTTGTATGGCTTGAATCTTTACTAATTTTATGCTGCAAGATATATATTCTGACACATCTGGGTACATTCTGGTTTAAATAAAATGAAGTTTTCTAAATTGTATATATTCTGTCATAGGAAATTTAGAAAAGAGTATCTTCATTATATCTTAATTATATCTTATTTGTATTTTTATTAACAAAATCTAACTCTATAGCTGGTATAGTGGGTGATGAATGTCTATACTTTGGAAAAAATATTTTTAAAAATGTCCATGATTTTAATGTGCATAGTAGTATTCTAATCAAATCATTTTTTAAAAATATTTAAGGACACAAATAAGAATAAAAATAGTTCAGATAAATGTTAGTATGCAAAAACAATACCCTTTCAAATAGATTTTAATAAACCTTTATATTTTAATATATTTAAGAATACATGAAAATATTGCAATCCATAGTAATAAAAATGATTCAAAAAAGCTATAGTTAGCAGCTTATATTATTTAAGCAATACATAACTCAAGATTCAAGAACTGCGGTTTGGACATTCTTATAGAGTTTATTGTTCATGAGAATTAAAATAAAGTTTTGCACATAAGACAAACACATTCAGATCAAGATCTATTTTATAATTATTTCTTTAGCAATTTGGATGATTTTTCCTCAAGGCTCTTGAAGGAATGTGAGATATTAATATAGACCTGGTTTTAGGGGGACTTTGAATGCAAATTGTTGTCTATTCTATACGAATGTGATCTGTTTCTCATTTTCTCCTTTGATAGGAATGGAAAAAATCCATTCACAAAGTCAATGATTACAGAGTTATAATGGAGTTCTACCGAACCTAAGGCTTTATATATTACTTAGTCACTCTGGACTCCTCTGAAAGTTATTGATCCTCACTGTCATATGAAGCTAGGGTTGCTGCTATTGAAGGACATCAGAGGAGTACGTCTGAAGCTTCGAGAATTCACAGGAGCCTCTGTTGTTGCATCTCTGCCCAGTGATTAACATAGGAAGGCCAATTATAGCAACCATGGCCTAATAAGGGCAAGGCAATCAAGAGCTCAGACAGAACTCTAGGGCTGAAGATCTGCCTCTCCACAACATGAAAGCAATCTAGACCAGCTGAAGGACCGGCCAAGTGTTTGGGAAATCTGATTGCACAGTGTAAGGTCCTCAGTACCAGTTGTCATAATAGAGAATAGAGCTTTACCTAATAACTCTACAGTCATTAAGTCTTTTTTTATTTTCTCAGCGATTTCAACCAGCCATTATCTTGAAGTGTCAGTAACACAATGGTTTTAATGTACAGCATGAGTAGATCTGACAGTGCAAGTAGTTGCCTAATATATGCATGTTCTTATTTTTTTTAAAAAGAAAAAAAAATGCCTTCTCTCATACAATTTACATTTTAGTAGAGAAAAGTAGTATTATTATTGACTGTCTATCTTTTTATGCTAAACATCATGAAGAAGAAACTTTTTTCTAATTGATTTAATTATGGCATATGGTGGTCAGTTAGTTTTTTGAATGAATGGACATTGGTCATTTCCTTATTATAAGCTTCCAACAGCTTTATATTATTTTTAAAATAAAATCCAAGAACTCTCAACTGTGGTGCAGGAGGTCCTAAATGATCTAACATCTGCTGAGTTTTCCAAAGTCATTCCCACTTTCTCTCTGTCACACACATATACACACACCCCTCTTTATCTCTTTTGTCTGTCTCCACTATTGTTCATCCACACTGACTTTTAAAAATTTTTTGAAACATGCCAAACTTGTTTCAAACTCGAAGCCTTTATTTGCAGGTATGCTATTATGTCAGGTGTGTTAGATATCTTAGGGTATGTTAAATGATGTCTGAATTTTATTTCATGGTAATGGAATTGCTATTAGATGCCAGTTATGAAAAGGTAATGCTTAGTCTAACTGTGGGAACCACTGAAAATAAGAAGAACCTTCTTGGTAGTAAAAGATCTTTTTTAAATGGTGAATAAGTGTTGGTGATATTCCTCAAAATAATAAACTACAGTTTTTCTTGATTAATAAGTCAGTGTCACTTCTGTAAAAATCCCACAAATAGTACATTCATGCCAAAGATATTTTGAATTTCTATGTGAAATATTGTTCTTGGCTCAAATTATTTCTAGGCTCATATAATTTTAAACACATATTTCACCTACAGCTATGTCTGATGGAGGAATTTAGAGGTCATACGAAGTGTGACACAATTTTTCCTTGTGCAGGGTGCCCATGTATTGCAGAATGACCACAATGCCAGGCTTCTGTCCACTTGACAATAGTGCTGCTTCCCAATAATGGTGACAAATGAAGACACCCCCTAGAAGGCAGATCTCTGAAAATAATCATTCATTCTATGCAATAGCTTATTTCTTTCCTTTATTCAGGTTTCTGCTCAAATTTATAGCTCAGAAATGTGGGCCTATAAATGAACTAAACTATGGGTTAAGGAAAACACCTCTTTTCTTTCTAAAATAGGAACACATGTAAAATAGATTTGATACAGATCTAATGATCAGTCCAAGTGCAAGTACCCAGGAGAAAAGAATGTTGTCATCATTAAGGCCCCATAACCACCTGTAAGATTCAATCCACTTGTAATTTGAATAAAATTGTTCAAAGGATATAATTAGACTTTATAATTAGAGAGTCTTTTCATGGGAAAAAAAGCATTGTAGCTAGGAGCATCAATTTGGGGATCAGACCTGTGAAAATACAAATCCCCTTAGCAAGAAACTTCAGTTGGAAAAATTCTAACATGAAGAAAACAACTTAGCATAGATTATAAAATACAATTTTATAATCACATTTCATTAAAGTTTGCATAGGACAATTTGGGTGGAAATCAGTAATTATAATTTTGATTAAAAAGTCAATGTTGCCATTTGATGTTCCCAAGAATTTTCTATTGGATTTCTAAAATATATATCAGTGAACTTATTTCAATCATGCATGAATGTGTTGGATTTGTGATATGTCAACTTGTCTTAGCTAAACTGCACTTCCCAGAATTCCCTTTTAGGTCAAAGTAGTCTACAAAGGATGCGACACCCATTTCAAAGCAGCATATACACATCTTCTCCAATGATTCAATCTAAAGTTAATCTGAGTGCTGCTGCGAAGGCATTAGATAGATATTCTAGTATTGTGAGCTTTATCAATGTTCCCTTTGCTGTACTCTGAGTAAAAACAACATTAATTCATACATTCATTTATTCAATAAATAAATATACATTGAGTGACTACTTGGTGCTAAGCACTCTCATGATTCCTGAGGTTATCACCGTAAACAGGAAAGATTATTATTTATCCCTTCATAGATGTTTGAAGTATTGGGGTAGACTTTAAATAAATATTCAATTTGAAACAGAAATGATGTAGGAAATTAAGTTTAATACCATTTCTTTGCAATCAATTTACTGAAATCCCTTGTGAAGAATTTTAGGTTTTCCCAAGATAGATTTTTTTCCTTGCTTCAGCCCTACCCATGGCAGCACTTATGTACTATTGCAATTCGTACATATTTGTATCTCAGACATATCCCCACACACTTCCTAGAATTTAAGTCAAATGTAATCTAAACTCAATTAAGTGAGGAGATTTTGGTTTTGTCACAACGAAATCCTCACCACACCCAACAGTACCTATCATGAGAATGTGCTCTGCAACTATTCACTGGATGAATAAATGATTGTCACACATTCATGTCCTGCTTTGAGGGAGAATCAGGATGGCACATCATAGCACCCACCAACTTCCTTATGCTGCTTGGATCCATTTCTTCTTATACATTCTGGGGGAATTTTTTAAGAAAATTTTTTTAATTTTGAGAAAAATTTGAAACAGCGAGGTTAATGAAATAAACTACGTACATCACTACTGCAGCTCTCGGGCACTCGAGGACTCTCTCATCGTGCTCTTGCTCCTAAGTGCCTTTAACTTTCATCCCTCTGTTAGTCTCAGTGTCTTTCCTGACCTTCATTCTTTAGGAGTCTGGGTCCCTGGTCACTTAGCATTTTCCAAGTCAGGGTTGCTGTATTTTGTTATGTCTTGTCTTTTTGATAATAGCCATTTTAACAGGTTTGAGGTAGTTTTTCACTGTGGCTTTGATTTGCATTTTTCTGATGACTAGTGATATTGAGTATTTTTTTATGCATCTGCTGGCTATCTGTATGTACTCCTTGGAAAAATATCTATTCTTATCCTCTTTCCAGTATAGGTGCCCCAGGCTTGGAAGCCCAGTGCAGGCCTAGGACCCCTCGCTCCTCAGAAGGCACCTCTTCAGCTGAGATATCTGTCCCATTTCTCAATCACCACACCATGTGTGTGGGACCTGCTTGATGTCCATCCCTCATACCAGTCTTTATGTGTCTTTTTCTTTATATCCTTAGTTATAGGAATTATGCTCAGCTAGTCTTCAGGTGGTTCTCAGTGATGGTTGTTCTATAATTTAGTTATGATTTGGATGTGATCATGAGAGGAGGGAGCACAGAGTTAACCTAATCTGCCATCTTGACCAGAAGTCTGCCTGCCATCTCTCTTTTAAACAAAATAATTACTTTTCCTTTGTCACTCTGCTTAAGAAGTATATCTTTTGTTTGTGACATTAATGCATAATTTATGCTTGAGTCCAAGTTTTTTAAAAAGTAAAAAATTAACAGCCAAAACACAAAAAATAAAGGAAAGAAACTCACAAAGGATTGACTAAAATAAAAACTTAAAATTTGCATGAGGACTTTTTGCCAGTTTGAGGGCAAGAATAATTGCTCAAAAATGCAGAAGTCTTCATTTATTTTGCAAAAAGGAATAAAGTTGAGGTAGATGGAAAGAGAAAGAAAGCAAAAGCAGGATGAATGTTACTTTTAGCCTGACAAACTCATTGCAGGGTGTAGGTCAGAATTTTATTTATTTACACTGCATGGTAAATTGCTCTGAGGACGATCTGTGATGCACAATGTTTTATAAATCCTCCACCTACTGCTTAGGAAAGTAGGAGGTCTATCTGGGAAAAGTCCACCCATCGGTAATATAATGAGAATAGTTTGCAACATCGATGTAAACTGGCAGCCAAGGAGAGTAGACTGGAATGCACATGCATCAATAATGATGACATCACTGTACTAGTCAGTGGGGGCAGTGGATGCTATTGAGTGAGCATGTGTGTACTGTGTGGCCATCACATTAAAAATGACTAAGCAAGCAGAACAATGAATCTACATTAAATTTTGTGTTAAGCTTGAACTTCCTCCTCAGAAACTATTTGAATGATTCAGAAAACTGCAACTATGGACCACTGGTGATTGGCAACTTCATCATGACAACATGCCTGCTCATGCATCACATCTCATGCAGAATTTTTTGGCGAAACATCAAATCACACAGGTGACTCAGGTCCCCTACAGCCCAGATTTGGTGCCTTGTGACTTCTGGCTTTTCCCCAAACTAAAGTCACCTTTCAAAGGGAAAAGATTTCAGACCATCAATCAGGAAAATACACTGGGGCAGCTGATGAGGACTGGGAAAAGTGTGTGAGGTCCCAAGGTGCCTACTTTGAAGGGGACTGATGTGTCATTGTCTTGTGTACAATGTGTCTTGTATCTTGTATCTTCTCTAATAAATGTCTCTATTTTTCATAGTACATGGCTGGATACCTTCTGGACAGATCTCATATAACCTAGTAAAATTGCTTGTTGGAAAATTTGTCACTCCATTTCTTAAACTGCAGGTAGAGGATAAATAAATAGGAGCATTACTATTTTTAACATTTATTAAGTACTTACAGTATACCTGTTATTCTATAATACATGAATGAATCCATTCCTTTTTACTATCAAACTTTGGTTTCAAGCAAAATTATGTATACACACATATAAAAGGTGTTTTTAAATCATCTATTCTACATGCTTAAACCCCTTATGTATAAATACACTTTATGCCTTTTATATTTGTACATATATACAAAGTATACAATTTAAAAATGCCAAATCATGCTATATGCTTAAGACCCCCTTCACACACACACACACACTGATACTAATGCCTTACTAAGCATTAAGGCAAAAATAAGTGATAGTGTCTGTGATTAAAACTGAGGATGACCACGAGAGCAAAGTAGCTGAAATTGGGTAGAGAGGAAGGAGTACACGAAGGCTGTTTCTTTTCAAGCGAGTGTTATCAATTGATATTGATTCCTTTAGTTTTCATGGGGTTTTTATTTCAGATTGTTTATATGTATGTACATATAAAATATTTCATTTTGTGTTGGAAGAAAGTAGAGTATTGTAGAGCAAACAAAATAATTCAAAGTGGCTGGATTGAAGGGTGATTACTCAGTAGTTTAGGTAACATGAATGAGATTAAGTGATTGGAGTGATAAAAATGGGACATTAGGGGAGGCATTAAAATGATAAAAGTTTATTTTGTGACCAAATGTTATGTTAGTGAAAACCCTGCTATCATACTTTTGGTCTGTGAATCCTGATCCTGTTCTCTAAGTTTTCTTTGTTTCTTACTTTCACCACAGCTGCAACAGTGGGACCTGCAGAACTACGACGTGGCCTGTTGTTGGCCACCACACACTGTCAAAAGCATGCGTGTTAGTACAAAAACACACACTCAAACCCACTCATGTACACAATTACTACTTCAGTTTTCAGCACTTTAAGTTCATTTGTCCTGAAGGGACTTTTGCATTTACATTAATTCCAACAAAGTCAGTTCAATATTTGCTGAGCACCCATACTGCACCACTTCTTAATTAGGGGTCCTGGGTTATAAAGGAGAATATTTTAAAACACACACACATACACACAAAGACCCTGAAAGCTCAGAATACATAGACTAAAAGAGGACACAAAAATATGAGGCTTTGAGGAGTACAGTAACAGGAATACACACAAAGTGCCCGGGGGCCCAAAGGAGCACTTGATTTCACCCAACTTTTGGAGTGACTGTCTTCTGCTTATGTAAGTGAAATCTGTCCTCCATGAACAGTGTAAGGAGCAACAAATGGAGTCTTACTTGATAATATTGGTGTGTAAACTATATATTTAGCAACTAATCATGGATTTCCTCATGGTATTCCTTGTATTATTATTTTATATAGTTTTCTACTTTTGCCTGTATTTATGTCTTATTTCCCCAAGCTCCATATTTCCTGCACACAACCATTTCTCTAGTGACTTGACTTCAGTTGTAAAACAGAAAGGATTGGTATAAAGCCAGTGTCTTCATTCCTCCCATTCTCAATTAAGCATTCCCTTGTCTGAGACCTCATGTATAACGCATTTAAGAAGAACTTTTTTCCTGGGATGAGAGTAAAAGACAGAGAACTGTACTTGAACAACAATTAAAATAAAATTTTTAAAAAAGAACTTTTTTTTTCTTTTTAATTGAGGTTGTATATCTGAACTTCCCAGACTGAATTCCTTGAGGTCATTGACTGAGTCTTATGCCTGGCCCATAGGATGGGGCTGCCAAAATTGGAAAATAAAGTACTGGTTGGTAAAATCTGAAGTTCAGATAAATATTAATTTTTGACATTAAGTATACACCTAATATTGCAGTGACATACTTATATAGTTTTACTAATATTTATATTAATACTTATTATTCATATACATGTTTTAAAATTATTTCCTGCTTACCTGAAATTCTGGATGTCCTGTATTTTCACTTGGTACCCAAATATAGAGCGACCAAAAAAGTATCTTGGCAGTAAATGAAAATAGTTTTACTTTCTTGTGGTTCGTTCAAATTGTTCACCCCCTGTCTGCTGGAGTGGAGCATGAGGACAGTCACAGCATTATTGTCACTCTGTTAATGAAGGAGGTTTTGAAGCAACAGGTGTGCATATTCCACTGGAAGAGACCCATGGGAGGCTTGGGGTTCTATCCGCAGCAGGCCGCAGAGCCCTGGCACTGACTGGACACTTCTTGTAGAGCTGTGGGCTCAGTGTGACCATTGGCTCAGTGCCATGCAGCACATTCATGAGACCATGGTCAGCAGAGGACTGCTGATAATTTTCAGCATTGGAGAGGGCAGTAGTTTTCAGACTAATGAAACAATTTGATATCCATCTTCCTTTTTTAGGGGAGAGGCTTTTATAACTAACTTTTACTCTTTCGAAACCACCAAAATTCAACTTTAATGTGATATGGAATCTGCCAGTTTAGGAGACAGCGGCACGGTGTACAACAAACCCAGTGCTGGAATCACACAGCCAGCATGCTGCCAGCACTGCTCCGAAGAGCTGCGCCGGCAGCCTCGAGAGGGCAGGGGGTGGCTCTAGCTTGACCTCAGATAATTGCATTTGCCCTTCCCTCGGTCTTTAATATTATCTAGAGAATTACGTAAAATGCAATTTCAAGCTCAGTCTTCCAACTATCTTGATACTTTTATTACTTTTCCATACAGAAATCAGAAACCACCCCTGCAGTTGTGAGCTGTGCAGTCACCTTCTTGGAAGGTCATTTTCCACATCTACCCATTGAGAACACTATCACATATAGCTGTACAATAATCCAATATAGGGATTATTGTACAGTTTAAAGATAATAATGTGATGCACCTGCTACTTATCAGGTCTTTGAAAAACATTAATTCTTACGAATATTAATTATGTTTTTCCAAATGCAGCTTATATGTTTTACTTTGTCTCTTCTCCATGTCAGTGAACTTCTTTTCATTGTAGGTTCCTCCGTCACTGCAGACCAGTGTGTCACAAAACTCCTCCTCTTCTCTTTGAGGATTCCCTTTAAGTTGCCTTCAGAATGCCCCATGTATATCTCCCCTTCTCCCCTATGTAAGCAGGGATCCTCTCATTTCAGACAGAATAAAGAGATTAACATCAGGGAATCTTAATTCCACGAGTTTAAAGAACAATGCAAACAATATCATAAATATTTGGAGAATTATGATAACTGTGACTTTGACCACATACTCACACACACAAAGAATGCTATTGGTACATGACATGGTAGCTGTGCTTACGTCTCTTGAATGGGAATCCTATAGAATATAGTTTTATAAATATGCCTCTAATGTGTAATTGTTCTTATTTGTCATGTAGAGTACTATAAGTCAAGGTGTCAACCTGAGAGATACAAATTAGACAATTAGACAAAGGAAAAAATAACCCATTACTTTATATATATATAAAGGCCAGTGCAATAATCACCTCTGTGGGGGAGGTGCGTCTAGCTTTCCCATCATATTTCATAAATCATGATGCTGCTCCAGCTGCAGAGCTGTTTCTGAAATCAGTGGGCATTCCATAGCTAGCTGATTTGCAAGAGAGAGAAACTCTGGGCTTAAACACTATCTCACTTGTGTGAACTGACTTCAGAGAGTAAATAATCTTACATTTTCATTATTGTGCAATAACCATACTGGAATGTAATATGGAACAGCTGTTTGACCTTTTTAATGAGGGAGATTTATTTCCTATGAAAAAATAGAAAACAGATATTGTTGATCTCACAGCAGTGATAATACTAGCTCTATACATACAAATTTTTAGAAAAAAGGAATCCACTACTCTCTTCATTTCTTAAGTCTTAGCAATGAAGAGATATATTTTAACATGTACTTAACCAATGTCTTCTGCTTTTGAAGAGTCTACATATTTTAGACCCTCTTGAAAAATTTATTCATTCCTATATTGTTAATTATAAAGTAACATTTGTATACAACTAATAAATAATATATAATTATTATTTAATTAATATTTAATATTACCAAATGAAAATAATTTTACAAAACATTTAAAAAGTAAAACTTCATCTTGAAAAAAGTTTTGCATTTTTTGTTATTTATTTTTAATACCTTTAAATGAGTACATAAACATTTATTTGACTAAATATAGGTATGTATATATATGAGGTCTGTACAGAAAAAGTCCAGATACTGTTAATATAAAAAGAACCATTTGCGTGACATCAATATAACCTGGCAGCCAAGGACAGTAAACTGGAATGCACATGTGTGAACAATAATGACATCACTGTACTAGTCAGTGGGGGTGGTAGACGCCATTGAGTGAGCATGTGTACTGTGTGGTCATCACATTCAAAATGACTGAGTGAGTAAAGCAATGAATCTGCATCAAATTTTGCATTAAGTTTGAACATTCCTCCACAGAAACTATTCAGATGATTCAGAAGGCTGCAGCTATGGGCAACTGGTGATTGGCAGCTTCTTCACAATGAAATTCCTGCTCATGCATCGCATCTACTGCAGTTTTTTGGTGAAAATCAAATCGCCCAGGTGACTCAGCCCCCCTACAGCCTATATTTGGCACCCTGTGACTTCTGGCTTTTCCCAAAACTAAAACCACCTTTGAGAGGCAAGAGATTTCAGACCATCAATCAGAAAACTACAATGGAGCAGCTGATGGTGATTGGGAGAACTATGTGAGGTCCCAAGATGCCTACTTTGACGGGGACTGAGGTGTCATTGCCTTGTGTACAATGTGTACACATCTTATATCCTATATCTTCTCTAATAAAATGTCTCTATTTTTCATAGTACATGGCTGGATACCTTTTGGACAGATCTCATATAACCTAGTAAAAACTGCCTGATAGATAATTTGGCACCCCATTGCTTAAATTGAAGATAGAGGATACATAGACAGGAGCATTACTATTATTTAACATTTATTAAGCACCTAGAGTATACCTGATATTTTATAATACATGAATAAATCCATTGCTTTACACCTTCAAACTTTGGTTTCAAGCAAAATTGTGTGCATACACATATAAAAGGTGTTTTTAAATTATCTATTCTCATGCTTAAACACCTTATGTATAAATACATTTTATGACTTTTATATTTGTACATATATACAAATGAGATTCGATGATGAGATTCCAGAAAATATGATGGGACACCTGATGGCGATTGGGAGGACTGTGTGAGGTCCCAAGCTGCCTACCTTGAAGGGGAGGGACTGAGGTGCTATTGTCCTATGTGCAGTGTTTCTTGTATCTTGTATTTTCTTCAGTAAATGTCTCTGTTTTTCACATTATATGGCTGCATACCTTCTAAACAGACCTCCTCTCTCAGTCTCCTCATCACATGTTTTCTTCCTTCCTAGAGAATTTCACATTTATTTCTCTTCTGAAAGGGAAGAAGAACCACTCTGTACCTCATTTTTCTCACCTGTAAATTGAGTATAATAGCAGCAGCTACCATAATAAATAAATGCAAGTGAAAATTAAATGATTTAACACATGTAAGTGACGTGGAATAGTGCATGGCACATATGAAAGCAATACAATTTTAGCTATTATTGTTATTGTCACCTTGTGGAATTTCACTCAGTTCTTGTCATCCAGCTTAGATGCTAGCATTTCTCTTAACTAAATGGTATTGATTGCTCCAGTTCCGCGGGGTTCTTTCTGTTAGCCACACGGCACTCATGGTAATTTTCTATGTTGCAGTTTGTGTACAAGTTCTCTCATATGTTTCCTGCCAGAACCTGATTTCTATGATTGTGGGTTTATATCTTAATCGTTTCAATTCTCTTGAAAGTCACTGCTGAGCAAAATGTCTTGTACAATTATGTACATTGAATAAATTAACAAAAGCCAAGGTAGGGCATGTTTGCCAGAAGCTCAGTCTGAAAAACCTTCAATCCAATAAGTTACCACATGTTGAAAGTGAGTTTATGTCCATTTGGCTGTCATATCTTAGGAAAAAACTTAAGTAAAGCTTATTTAAGTTTTCTAAACTGACCTAAGGACTATTTCAGATAAATAATGAATAAAATAGCATAAATATACACCATAATGAGTATAAATAAGTCTCCATACATTTTTAAACTAAATCTGACAATTCAAATAATAGAGCAAGTAAAAATATGTGAGACTTTTAAGGTATACTTTTGCTTTTATTTCTATCCACTTAAGAAAGGCACATGGGTGAGCCCATGCTTAAGAGCAGGAATGCATATGTGTGTGTGTCCCAGTACTTCAATAGAGGACCTGAAAATTCCAACAGTCAAAGGCACAGGCTCAGAGGGAGTAGAGACTTGGGGCAAATCATATAATCGACCACATACCATATTGGACACACTCAGGATTTAATGTAAAAAATACAAATATGTAAATAATTAAAATACAAAATACAATTGCAAAGATAAACAATGGAATGCTTACAGCATGCCAGACATTCTCATGAGCATTCCCTATTTAATGATTCCAATAACATCCTAATGAAGATACCATTTTTAGATAAACATGGGCTATTGGAGATGTACTGACTTGTTCAAGGTTAAAAATTTTTTTACAAGGAAAAGTGGTCCTTTTAAGTTTCTGATTCCAGAGTCAATGCTTCTTCTACTTAGAATGCTATCTTATAAGTAAACAAAAATATATGGAGTTAATTTGGGAAAAAATCTAACAAAGCATTAAATACTAATGGGTAGAAGGTCTCATGGCTTATTAAAAGGTGGGAAAAGTTTCCCCAGTGGGTAAAACAGCTATAACGATAGAGTATTTATAACAAAAGAAGAAAGTGAAAACCTCTGCTTTATAGACTTAGCACATTAAAGACCTAAGATTTTAAAAAGATTTTTGAAAGATCTAAGGTCTAAAAATGTTTTATCTATTTGCTTGTTTATCTTTGCAGAGATGCCACTCCTTGGTCTGTGTGGCAAACCTAAACCTCACTGGAAAATTCAAGAGTCACCACTTTCACTAACAAGTTTACACCTTTGAAGATACATCTGCGGAATTGCTGAGTATATGCTACCTGTGTGACCGCCGTTTCCAAAATAGGTAGACTCTCTCTTGATATTTTATAAAGACCTGTTGCTTTGTAAGCTTATTATTAAAGAGTTGTGCTGCCTGTGAATTTTAATAACAATTTATTCCCTTATGGCTTACATAGACAGTAATATAAACAACTGTTCTGCAATTGTTTGTATACTTTACCTCTATAATATGTAACACTTCACATTATATTTGGCCTGCTAAACTAAGTAAAAATTACCAGAGAAGAAACATGACATGGAAACGGCTTCGTGTTAAGTAACTAAATCAGATACGGGTGTTGAAACTGCACTTGACTGTTCAAGTATTTGAAAACATTTAAGACCATTTAAGGTATAAGATCTAAAATTGACTAAGTAATAAGCAACTTTACCCTTATTAATATTTCAAAACTCACACATAGATAAAAATTCTTTAATCACCAGATTAAAATGAATACCTTCTTCATTTTTAAAATGTGTTCATAAATGATTCTGTGACCTGATAATATCAGCTCTGAATTCTACACATATCCCGGGGGAACAGTGAATTATTGTTTTGTATAAGAACTATGGCAAAAGTTCTATTCTGAGAATAATCAAAACATGTTGCATCAAGGCAGGAAGAGACAGCGTATCTAAACTTCCCGAGGAAACCCTGTCCATTCAGTACGGAGTATCACTGGTCCTAGGCATAGGCTGTGGCGCTGCCTTGAAACTAACAAAGAACATCAAAATATTACTCAGACAATGTTATAGCAATACTATAGAAACCAGAATGGCTACCATGCAGTGCACTTTAATGAGCCATACATTTTAAATATTTTATATGCCTTATTTCATTAACTTTATGATAGGCATTTTTTCATATTTCAATACTTATTGAAATCGATTTTCTTAAAATAGATGATCTCCTATAGTGTCATTTGGAAGGCAATTGTCTGCTTGACATTACTCGCCAATGCACAAACTTGGTCACTGCTGTTCAAACCGTTCTTATTTCAACACACTTTGCACTACCACACATGTCAAACTTAATTGCTGTTTTTAATTAGTTAAAAATATTATACTGTCTCAAGGTATTGAAAAGAATTATTATGTATACAAAAGGGAAGAGATACAAAGTAGCATATACCGATAAACATGGAAATGAGCTCTAATATTTGTGAATGAAAGATTCAGCAGAGGCATGAATACAATTTATATTTTCTTGAAAAGACACAACCAAATCATTTCACAATCTAAGAAAGGAAGGCACCTATAACTGCAATAACCCCTATTATATATTGTTTGTGAGCTGCATAAGAAAGCATTGCTTGTCATAAAGCCTACAACTAAAAGGCAGGAATATGGTTGGATCTCTCAAAACATGAGGGAAACTTCAAAGAAATCAAAGGAAGATCTAACTGTTTTTTCCATGAATCAAGACCATCATTAAGATATTAAAAATTAATTTGTCGAAAACTTTCTATTGACTTTGAACAAGAGTTGCTCAGATTTCCAGCAATCTGTGATTGAAATGAGAGGAAAAAATAAAATTTTGTGTTTAGATAAATAATCCATTGTCAGCATCAACAGTTCCAGAATGAGTGTTGATGTGAGAGAAAACCTCAGAAACAGTGGATCATACTTTTAAGAAATTCTTCAGAACCAATGCTTCTGGTACACAAAGAACAAAGGCATTATTTTTTTTTAAAGAGCAGCAATTTGAACAGTGACCAATTTGAGTTTCAAAGTGACAAAAGTTTTGTGACTACCTAAACCAACGAGTTGTTCTTACACTTTAATTTTAATATTTAAATAAATCTAAAAAATCTCTTTATATATGTATAAAATTAAAAATTCTAAGTAAGAAAGAATTATAGTTGTTTTCTTATTTAGTATACAAAAAATTAAGGAGACAATGAGAATAAATAGTGTATTATATTTGTTAAAATGTTATTCAAATTATTTCTCAAGATTTTAGTTATACATACTACTAATGTTAGTTTGTATGTGAAAAAAATTGTGTCTTAGATAGTCTCGGTGCCATGTCAAAGGCTACACAAACCATTCTGTGCCTGAGAGTGGCCCTAAGGACTCTTTTCACGGACGCCATCAGTGTTTCTGAGGAAAATTTTAGCTAGTGTCTCATGTCTACCTCAGCAAAAGAAAATGCCTTTATATTTATTCAATATGCAACTATGGTTCAAATATTCAATTGTTTCTCCACAATCATCTTGATCAAATTTAATATGCTCCATCTACTCTATAGCATCACATAAGGCGATAATGAGCCACAGACATTACAATCTACAGTAGGAAAATTATTTTTGTTTATCCTAAAATCAAAATTTTGTTGTAGAATTTATTAAGTGAACAAGTATTATTTCCCTCATCTTACTTATAATTAATTTTACATTTCAAATACAGGAACTCTCAGCTTCTATGTTTTGATATTGAATAATAGTTCTTAATCTTTTCATTGATATATGTTCTTGCTTAACTTTTTCTAGAACCCCTCTAACTGCATCTTAATGTCTGTAGCTACAATGAATAAAGAAAGGTTTCTAGATGCAGTGAATCTTGGTTTGCTTTATGGACAATATGTATATTTTTGCTGTTCTTAATGAGAGTTTTTGTGCTTTTGAGCTAATATCTTTAAGAACCAAGTTGCAATGAACCAAACTGCTTCTTCTGAATAAGAAGTGAGACTTAATAGTAAATCATGTCTGTAGAATTGTTTTTCATCTAATTGTGTTATTTGACCCTTCCAAATACAATATGCCTGGGCCATAGTTTGACCAGTCAACAAACTTCTGTATCTTCCCGTCATTTATCTCCACCACCTGGGAGCTAAGAATGCAAGTAATTCAAGCCATTTTACTAGTTCTCCATACAAAATAGAGTAAAACATTCCAGAGATGTGGTTTGTCTTCAAGTTCTTTCAACACAAGCTCATCTGAGAGACATTAAGTGAATCAGAGAAATGAAATTTGACCAAGGCCTCACAGCTGTTCTGTAGCAGGGTTGGTTCACCAGCCGCGGCTCTGCGATCTCGGCTCACTATGATCATTCCAGTTCTGCTTACTCCATCTTTTTAATTATACTTACTTAGTTTTCTAACCCCTAAGGAAGAATTTCTTTCAATGCCATTAAAACTCAGTCATCCTAGTTTCTTTTTAATTGGACTTTTAAAGAAACCTGGCAATTCAAGAGACTTCATTGAAAAAGTTCAAAACATAGTCTTTCAATGACTAAGTATATTGGCTATAGTCTGGGTTCTGCTAGTTGCTAGCTCTATGACATGAGCCTTGTTTAAGCCTCTATTTTTTAATGTATATATTATGAAAAATAATACCTACTTAAAGGATATTTTAAAATTTTGTGTGATATATATGTGACTATATGCCTTAATTTTGAGCCGTTGTGAGTCTTTAATAAATGTTAGTAATTTTACTGTGACTGAGAAAATGAATGCAGTAGACCAAAATGTAAAGACGTGAAGGTGAAATATCATGAATATTTACTCTTTTATGTTACTTTTCCAAATATTGTACAAAGTAACTATAATGGTGAATAACGAATAAATAAATGCAATTAAATTGTAGAGAGAATGGGGAAAACAATCCTTCCAGCTTCCATGTGGAGGGGCCTGGGAAATTAGCAGTTTTACTTCTTGTCACTCATTACCCCAAGATCTATCTTCCTGACAAATTAGCATAGAAGATTAAAATGATGGGTTAAAACCACAATGAGATGCCACTACATCAGTCAGAATAGCTACAATTAAAAATGACTATGCCTAGTTTTGGTGAGGATGTAGAGCCAGTACAATTTAATTTTAAATTTTCTGGGAATGTAAAATGTTATCATAAATATACCTATTCCACTTTCAGGTATTTACCCAAGGAAAACAAATGGAAACAAAAGGAAAACAAATGTCTGTTTAAAGACTTGTACACAAACACTCATAGCATCTTTATTTATGACAGCCTAAGATTAGAAACAACACCGATGTCCATCTACCAATGAACAGATTAACAAATCACAGTATGTCTACCAAATGGAGTGCTGGTCAGAAAGATATGGACTATGGATAGAACATGAATAAATCAATGAAATAATTATGCCAGATGAAAGAAGCACAACACCCCTCCCCACAAAGAAAGAGTACACACACTTAGTGTGGAATCTTGAAAATGGGTGCAAAAATACAATCACGTAAGCTGATTAGTTTTTGTTTGGAGGCTGGCGGTTGTGTAGGAAGTGGGAATATCAGACCAATTTGGGAGATAATGGATAGTATTTGGATGGGTAATAATGGCTAATGTTCACCATTTTGATTATAATGATGGTTTCCCAGGCATATACCCAACCTATCAAAACATACACTTGAAATAAGTGCCATTTACTGTACATTAATTATACCTGAATAATGTTGCTTTTCTTTTAAATGGCTATGCTGCACAGAATGTAGTCTTCTCTCTCAAACAAGTGTTTTGAGTCTCTGCCTTTACAAGTGATATAAATTGAAGCATAGAAGAACAATTAGGAAAATTGTTAACTGGATCGTCTCAGACCTATTATCTAAAAATTAAAAGTATTATTTCACTTTGATTATCTTTATAATATGTAGAAAGGTCATATTTACTTTCCTTATATTTTATAATAAGTAACTCGGTAAATACATTATATATATTTTTATAATAAGTGACTCAGTAAATAAATAAAGTACTGCAATATATGATTCTCAGGGTTCTTACTCCAATTTCTATAGTGGACTGGGTCTAACATGGCAACTTAATCCACAAGAAGTATAGTAAGGAACCTATTTGGGGGAAATGTAGCCAATCTCCAGATTTTTCCAGTAGCTAGAACCATTCTATGAAAAAAATCAATACCTGAAATTAACTGGGAAAAAAAATTCCACCTCAAAGTGCACTCAAGAAATGAAAATGACATAAGGGCTTTACATTTCACTAAAAAAATATCAAGCTGTAAATAATGTAGATGGTGTGATCACAGTTTTTTAGCTTCTTGTCTGCCCCATTTTTCTACACAAAGAAGATACGAATCAGTTATAGCTGATTTGACAACGTTCTATTTTCTAGGATTCTGTTAAAAGCCTACCAAAACATACTCAAAAGACAACAAAATGCACTCCCTTTTATGAAAATTAAGGAACCTACACAATTAAGGTTCAAGCAAAATTTCTTTAAAATGAAAACAATAGGAATGAACAATTCTGTCATGCTGGAATTTCATTATAAATAAGTAAATTGCTATAAATCAAATTTCCATCTTAGAGAGCAAATACTCAGCTTCCCATCTTTCCTCATTAAAACTGTCAAATGTCAGGCAGGGAATTAGTAGGTGAAGAGAAATATTTTATATAGGGCAAGTGTTCTGTGAATGTCTTTGACTGACAAGAATCCTGCTAAAACCTGGACTGAAAAAATTAAACCCTACTGTTTGTTGTCATTTAAATTTGAGGGACGGTGGGAAGCTTCTCACTCTCAGAATATCTCTCCCTTGGCCTGTCAAAATGCCTATAATTTTAGTATTAGAAATCCCCTCCTTTCAACTGGCTGCAGCTGGGAATGAGCAGAGGCACAGAAGAGACACATATATGGATGCAAGCTCAGACCCGGAGCCTCTGATGCGCCCAGAGCATCAGAGCTGGACAAAGGAAACAGCATCGCCACAGTTTGAAGGTGGGGTGAAGATCTAGGGTGAAACCTTGCTAAATCCAGATTTAGGGTGAAGCATTTATCTGATACATCAAATATATATCCTTTATTATGATTTTATCAAGGTGCCAAAGTGATGGGAGTTTAATCACTTAATATTAGTATTATTTCAACCTATTCTATTACAGTGTAAAAAGGGATTTCTTTAGAATGCAGAATCAGTAATAATTAAAACAATACGGTTTAATGGAGGTTATTAAAAATGAGTGAGTCAATATGTTAGAATACTTTTGTGTATGCGTACCTATGTGAGAGGTGGAAGTGATTTTGGTGTCCACTTTTAAGGGAAACTCTGAAGAGACTGTTATTAGTATATCATAGTTTATGCCCATAGAGAGCCAAGGTTTTAAATATTCATAAATTAAGTCTCTCGGGTCACATAACAGCAGCAAACATACACAGCAATTAATAAGCAGCCAAAAGCCAATGCCTCAGTCACTGGAGCTCCGGCTCTCGGGAACGAGCAAGAGGGAACTGGGAAGCTTGCCCAGGAAAGGAGCTTTATAAACCTAGCCTGCATCTCAGGTGTGTGCGCTAGGCTGGGCCTTACCATAAGCCATCCTTCTGCCTGCTGTGTAATTGCAGTCAGATTCTGTGAATGTGGCACGTGCTGAATTATTGTTGCTTCTTGCTTGTATTCTCCTGACGTTTGCCGTTGGCTGGGCATTTTCATTTGCTGTTCCTGATGCTCATTGCCTCTGATGGGGCTGCAACCTACAGCCCATTGACCAGGCACCCACAATATAAAATGCTCATCTCATCACATTCTGTGTATTTTGCTACTGAGTAGAAGGCGGGGGTGTTCAATCGACAATGAAACCACTCTGTCTTATATTCTTGGAACCTGTGTTACACCTGTGCAATGCCATCTGCTTCAAAAATGCATCTTTCCTCTTCCTTTTTTACATCCTTTTGAAACTATTGCCTTCAATTAATTTTCATTTAGAATTCACTTTAGCTAAAATTTGAATAAACTCAAAAGCTTTAAAGAGAGAGGGAGAGGGACTCATCATGGATGCATTTCGTCAACCCTCCTAGCTTTTTCCCTTCCGTTCAGTGGGTAGCCTCTTCAAATGCACACTTTGCCTTTGACAGCTCTGCAGTCATTGGGTGCAGCAGGAAATAGTACCTGACATACAAAATTCACTGATTCAGCTATGCAATATTTATTTCATAGCCACCATAAATAAAAATAAAGTATCTCCTTGAACATTTTCTTCACACACTGTCTGGTTACACTGACAACAATTTCTTAGATCATTTCATTAGAAAACTGTTGCTTTCCACTCTACCATGAATCTTCTGTGATCTGACTGATTGGACTGTCTTTTGTTAAATAATAAAACATAGGGATTGCTTGGGAATGTATTTTGAATATATTGAAGATAATACAATAAAGTTGGAATGAGGACATTTTGATGCAGAAACTATTGGATTCATATAAGATAAAGCCTCTCAAGGGAAAAAATTTCTTGCCCTAATTATCAATTTCCTGGACCGTGCTGTGGCCACCCTAATCATCACTTTTAGGTGACTGGTGTAACCGCAACCTTGCTAAATCCAGATCTTAATTATTAGAGTAGGACGAAAGTAATTCAGGAAACTGTAAAAAAATCACAGAAATCATCACTTATAGTAGATTTTATAGCCTCAAGTGAGTCAAGAGCAAGGCTGACTATCATCACCACTGCATGAAGCCTAATTGACATACTCAAAAGGAGAAAGCTGGGAAATCTCTGTTGCTTGGGAACATTTGTGAGCATGGTAAAAGTTTTCCCAAAGTGGCAGGAAATCACTACGCATAAATGGAATGAGACTATACTGCAAGAAAAGGCCACAAAAGAAGAGTAGAAATTAAGTGACATAGGGATACCCTGATGGGGCCATTTCTAGTGGACTTAATTGGATATCTCTAATAATCTGAGAACACTGAAGAACTATATTTAATCTACTCAATTAATATGAATTTGGGTTATTTAGAAGCAGCTTTCAAATTTATTTTACTCTGAAATTCTTACAAATATTTTTTAAGAACTAAGTAAACTTACAAGTTTTTAAGTTGGCATCTAAAAGTTTTTCATAATTTAATTGTAGCATATGATATAATTTATGTGTATTAAAAATATTGGCATTTTAAATTCACACCGCTATACTACACTTTAAATGTACACAACTGAGTATTAAAACCATAGCATCTGAATACACATCAGTCCATTAAAATTACATTATAAAAAGATATTATAGTCAATATTAATATATTTCATATTTGTGTATTTCTATTCTACTTTTCCCACATAATTTTATCTTAATGTAACATATTTGTAAGTTTCAAAGGCTTAATCACAGATCACATGCCTCTGTGGTTTATATGTGTATTTCTGTGTGTCTGTGCATAAGTCTCTAAATGTTGAAACCATCCACAAGATTTAAATCATTATGGTTATTTTCTTAAACAATTAGAGCAAAAATGTGACTAATTTTGATAATTATCAAGAAAAAACATACTGGAAATGTATCTCGATGTGATAAATTGGACTTCTAAAAATTATTTGGGAAAAAGGGAACCCTAGTGAACTGTTGGTGGGAATGCAGACTGGTGCAGCCATTTTTAAAAACAGTATGGAATCTTCTCAAAAAATAAAGATGGAACTGCTTTTTGACCCAGTGATTCCACTGCTGGGGTTGTACCCTAAGAATCCTGAAACACCAATTCAAGAGAACCTATGCACTCCAATGCTTATAGCAGCACAATTTACTATAGCCAAGTGCTAGAAACAGCCTAAGTGCTCATCAGTAAATGAGTGGATCAAACAACTGAGGTACATTTATCCAATGGAACACTACACAGCAGAAAAAAGGAACTCCTACCTTTTGCAACAGCTTGGATGGAACTGGAGAGCATTATGCTAAGCGAAATAAGCTAGACAGTGAAAGACAAATACCATATGATCTCACCTATAAGTGCAATCTAATGAACAAAACAAACAAACAAGCAAAATGAAACCAGAGACATGGAAATAAGGAACAAACTGACAGTGACCAGAGGGGAGGGGGTAGAGAGAAAATGGGGGAAAGGTGGGAAAGGGTGTAGTCAAGGAACATGTGTGAAGTACCCATGGACATGGACAACAGAGTAGGGACTAACGGAGGAAGCAGGGTGGAGGCGGGTGAGCAGGGCAGGGGAGAGCAATGAGTTAAAAATTGGGACAACTGTAACTGAACAACAATAAAAAATTAAAAAATAGGATGAGTCTTCTATATTAAAACTTATCTTACTCATACAAAAATAAAGTTTTATTGCTAGAATGAAGCAGTGGTCAGTACAAGTCTATATTATTTGTTTTTATGGATGTGAGATTTATAAATGCTTTTTCTTATAAGACATAGATGAGAATGGAAGGGTTTAGTAATTTAATACCATTATTTTTACTTCTTAGCTATATAGCTAAAATCATATAATGTTTATCATAAAAATATTTTATTGATTTAAAATTCTTCAAGTTTACTGAAAGCAAAGAGATATGCAAAAGTAGAGAGAGCAATAAACTCCTCATATCTATTTTCAGCTCCAACAATTAACAACGCATGGTCAAACTTGTTTCATTAATAACCTACCCATTTTCCCCAGCCCTGGGTTATTTTGAAGCAAATCTCAGATTTCATGTAATTTTACCTGCAAGTATTTTATTATATGTCAATTAAAAATAAAAATATCTTACACATAACTATAATGCTATTATCATTTTTAAATGAATAATTCCTTAGTTGATCAACTATCCATCCTGTGCTCATATTTTCCTGGTTGTTGATTGAAAAAATTTTGTTTAAAACATAATTCAGAGGTCAATAGATTGTGATTTGTTGATACTTCTCGTAAGACTTTCTTTTAATCTATATCTTTTCTTCTTGCTTCCTTTTCCTCTCTGTTTTTCTCTAACTTTTGTTGTTTTTGTTGAATAAAACACATAACCCTATAGAATTTGCCACAGTCTAGAGTTTGCTGATTATATTTCCATGGTCATCCATATACATGGACATACATGGACCTACATGGACATACAATGAAAATGTTTACATTTTCACTTGTGTTTTCTTCTAATTATGATGAGATGAACTTAGACATATTCATAACAATGTATCAGTGAACTAAATTCCCATTTTGCTGAATTCACAATATGTAAAAAGAATTATTTGGTTCTATATGTGAGGAGTGTGGAAGTCACCACTCTTTCATAAAACGAAAAGCTGAACAGGCTGAAAATCCAACTCTTGCAGGATCCTACAGAGAACAGAAGAAATTATCATCAAAACAGATCCTGTAGAGAGGCAACTAGAGGGAGTCACAGCTTGCCAGACAGACAGTTGGGAAAACCACCAAGGGAGCCATACCCAGAGAAATCTAAACTGTAATAAACAAATTACTGAAAGCAAAGTGTAGAAAACTCTGGAAGTCAAAACTCAGGAGTAGGTTTCTACAATGTATGCGTGATTTACATCTAGAATCTCTACCTGCAAATTTTGGAGAAAAAATCCTCTTGGGCTTCCAGCAAAGGGGTGATGAGGGGGTGAGCGGAGCATTCTGTTCTTCATGACACCGCCTGAGATCTGGAGAAACTGGGCAACCAGAGCCTAGCCCACTGGGGGAATATTAGTGCCTGACTGACCAGAAGGGAGGAAAATACCCAACCTCAGCCCATTCTAACCATCCTATTTTACCTAAGTGGGAAGAAAAAGATGAGCAACAGTTGTTAAGTTCGTAGTCTAAACACACAAGCTCACTAAAAGACTTAGACCTGATTACGGTGCTGTAGAATGTATCCTCTGCCCCCACGCCTCACACCACATTACTAAGCAGTTCCTTTACACAGTACATCATGTCTGGCTATCAGTAAAAATGTACAAAGCATACTAAAATGCAAAAAAAAAAAAAAGCATTAAAGGACAGAGCAACTATCAGAACCAGACATGGCAGAGATGCAGGGATTGTGAGATTAGGGATGTAAAATAACTGTGGTTAATATGCAAAGGGCTCTGAAGGCTAAGGCAGACACTATGCAAGAACAGGTGAGCAATGAAAGCCAAGAGATGGAACCCCTAAGAAAGAACCAAAAAGAAATGTTAGAGACTTAAAAAGAAAAAAATTGTAATTGAAATTAAGAATGCCTTTTATAATCCTCTAGTTGATTACACATGTCTGAGGAACAAAGCTACAAACTACAGGATATAACAATAGAATTTTCAAGAACAAAATACAAAGGACATTAAGATGGAAAAGCACAGAAGAGAAAATCCAAGGACTAGGGGGCAACTGAAAATAGTGTAACAGTGATACTGGAAAGAGGAGAAAAAAGGAAAGCAATAGAGGAAATACATAAAACAATAACTGAGAGTTTCTTCAGGAAAATATTGGACACCAAACCACAGATCCAGGAAGTTCAGAGACACCTAGCAATATAAAAGCAAAAAAAAATTCCCTTGGCATATCATTTTCAAACCACAGAAAATGAAATATGAAGAAAAATTCTGAAAGAACAAGAGGAGGGAGTAAAACACCTTAATAATAGGGGGAAAGACATATAAATGTCATCCAATATCTCAGAAACCATTCAAGCAATAAGCATGTGGAATAAAAATTTTAAAGTATTCAGAGGAAGAAAAAAACACCAATTCAACCAACCTCTGTATCCTGTAAAATTATCATTCAAATACTTAGGAGAAATAAAGACTTTCTCACCAAAACAAAAAAAAAATTAGTTCAGCAAATTTTTCCCAGTAGGCCTTTCTTGCAAGAATGTTAAAAGAAGTTTTTTAGAGACTGAAAATAATATACATCAAAAACTTGGAACTATATAAATAAAGAGCTTCAAAGGAGTAACAAGATAAAAAACATTTTTCTTTTTTTAAAGATTTTATTTATTTATTTTTAGAGAGAGGGGAGGGGAGGGAGAATCAGGGGGAGTGAAACATCAATGAGTGGTTGCCTCTCATGCTCCCCCACTGCTGCATGCATGGCCTGCAACCCAGGCATGTGCCCTGACTGGGAATGGAACTGGTGACACTTTGGTTTGCAGGCCTGCACTCAATTCACTGAATTCACACCAGCCAGGGCTTAAAATATTTTTCTTATTTGTAATGACCTAATAGTCAACAGTTTGTTAAAAATAGTAACAGCAAAAATGTATTCGATTATGTATAGTTTTGTATATAAAATATACATTTATATATATAGGTAAAATCAATGCCAGCAAAGATACAAGAGACAGGAGAAAGGAGATTAATCCAACTATATCAATAATGACTTTGAATGTCAATAGTCTAAAGGCACTGATTAATAAAAGACAGATTGTCAGAGTGGCCTACAATAAAACCCAACTCCAGGCCTACCTCAGATATATTGCAGGTTTGGTTGTAGGCTACCACAATAAAGAAAGCAAGTCACACAAAGTTTTTGGTTTTCTGTTGCATCTAAAAGTTATGTTTATACTATACTGTAGTCCATTAAGTTTTCAATGGTATTATGTCTAAAAACAATGTTTATGTCTTATTTTTTTTAAAATGTTATTGCTAAAAAAATTCTTACCATAATCTGATCATCCAGCAAATCATAATTTTTTGCTAGTAAAGGGTCTTACCTTCAATTTGTGAAAAGCACAATCTCTGTGAATTACAATAAAGCAAAGTGCAATAAAACATGGTACACTGGTATACGTTGCTTAAGAGAAACTCACTTTTTATATAAAGACAACTAGAAATAAAAAGTAAATGGATGGAAGAAAATATGTTATACTAACATGAATCCAAAGTAAGTAGGAGTAGTTAAGTTAATTTCAGACAAAGCAGACTTCAAAACATGAAAATTTATCAGGGATAAAGAAAAGTACTACATAATATCAATCAGTCAATTCTCTAAGAAAACATAATAATACTTAATGTGTATACACCTAACAATAAAAAATCAAATAAAGTGAAGCAAAGTCATATAGAATTATTAAGAAAATAGGTAAACCTATTATTATGGCTGAAGGCTTTAAAAAACCCCTATCAGAAATGAATAGATTCAGCAGTCAGAAAATCAGTAATGACATAGTTGAACTCAGTGACACCATCAATCAACTAAATATAATGGACATCTATAAACTACTGTATGTAACCACAGCAGAATACACATTTTCTTCAAGCTTACATGAGACATCACCAAAATAGAACATATTCGAGGAAACACACAAAAAAGAACTTACCAATTTTTTTTAAATAAAAGATTATACCATCTTCCCTCAGGTTACAATAAAATTAAACTAAAAATCAATAACAGAAAGATAACTGGAACATTTTCAAATATATGGAGATTATACAATATACTTCTAAATAATACATGGATCAAAGAAGCAATTTCAAGAAAAATTTAAAAATACTTTGAACTATATGAAAATGAAAAAATTAATTATCCAAATTTGTGAGATGTAATTAATGAAGGGAAATTTACAGCATTAAATAAATGCATGTTAGAAAAAAAGAAAGATCTAAAGTTAATGATCTAAGTTTCTACCAAAACAAACAAAATAAGCAAACAAAAAAATGTGCAAATCAAATCTGAAGTAAGCAGGAGAAAGGAAATAATAAGAAATTGAAATCAGGAAATTAATAGAGAAAATTAATAAAACTAAAAGCTGCCTCTTTGAAAAGATCAATGAAACTATAGGCCTTTAGCCTAGCTAAGAAAAGAGAGAGAGGATACAAATTACTAATATCAGAAATGAAAGAATAGATGCCCCTACAGATTCCATGGATATTATTAAAATATAATAAAGGCACACTGTGGACAACTCTATGCCCACACATTTGATAACCTAGATGAAATGGACCAATTCCTTGAAAAATAAAATCTGCTAAAATTCATAAAAGAATAAATAAATACTCTGAATAGCTCAGTATTGATTGAAGAAATTGAATCAATAAATAATAACATTCCAAAACAGAAAGCACCAGGCCCATAGGGTTCACTGGGAAATTCTACCAAACCATAAAAGAAGAAAGTATAGCAATTTTCTATAATCTCTTTTAGAGAAAAGAAGCAGAGGGAATACATTCTAACTTATCCTATAATGCCAACATTACCCAATACCAAAACCAGACAAAGAAATTACAAGAAAGTAAACCCTAAACCAATACCTCTCATGAGCATAGATTTAAAAATTCTCAGGAAAATACTAGCAAATTTAATGCAATGGTGTATAAAAGAAATTATACATCATGACCAAATGGGGTTTGGTCATCCCACATATACAAGGCTAGTTTAATATTCAAAAATTAATTAAGATGATCTACCAGATAAACAGTTTAAAAAGAAATAAATCACCTGATCTTATCAATGAATACTGAAAATGCAACTACCTTTTATGATAAAACATGGAATGGAAGGAAATTTCCTCAACTTGTTAAAGATTATCTACAAAAAAAACCTGCAGCCAGCATTACACCTACTGGTGAGAAAAATAAGATCATTCTGTGAGTTCTAGCTATTGCAATAAAACAAGAAAAAATAAATGGAAAAAGAAGATATAAAACTTTTTGTTCACAGATGACATGATCATCTATAGACAGAATCTGAAAAAAATGACAACCTTGTAGAACTAATAAATGATTATAACAAGCCTAAAAAATGTTAATATAAAAAAAATTGCTTTCTTGTTCTGGCAATGAACAAGTGGAATTTGAAATTGAGTAGAATGATGATTTATGACCTAGTAAGATTTTTTCTAGTTATCCAATGTTCAAAAACCAACATAATTCATAAATCAGCAAGTTGAAGATGAAATCAATGGTGATTGTAATCATTGATGTCCAGTGTTTTTAAGAAATGCAACATATATATGTAATGAAAATGCTCAATCAGTTAGGAATAGAGAGAAATGACCTCAATTTAATGATAAAAGACTGAATGGGTTTCCCTAAGACTGAGAATGAGGCAAGGATATTCACTCTCAGCATTCAAATTCAGTATACTGGTGAATGTTCTAATCAGTGCAATAAGGCAGTAAAAAGATGCAAAAGTACATAGATGAAAAAATCAAGAAATAGAACTGTCACTATTTGCAGGTGAAAAATAGACTCTCTACACAGAAAATTCCAAGAAATCTATATTAAAAAATCCAAAACCTCTAAAACTGATGAAGGAGTTCAGGAAGGTCAAAGAATATATAATCTACTAGTAAAACCAACTGTATATCCAAATACTAATAATCAACATATAGAAATCAAGATTTAAAACATTATACCATTTATAAATTGCTCCAGAGAAAATGAAATGATTATTTTCATATACTCAACAAACCATACACAGGAACTCTGTGCTGGAGATTAATAAGTGCTGATTAAGGAAATCAAAAAAACTTAAATAAATGGAGAGATATACTGTGTTCTCATACTGGAAGACACAGCATGGTAAAGAAATTGATTGTTCCCAAGTTGATTTATTGTTAATGCAATTCTTAACTAAATCAAAGTACATTTTTAATAGGCACAGACCACTTTATGGTACAGCAGAAAGGCATATGCTCTATAATAGCTGAAGCAATCTTGCCAAAGAATACAGTTAGAGGAACTGCTTTATCCAATATTAAGGTATACTACTAAGCTGCAGAAATAAAGATGTTTTGGTATTGGACAAAGAACAGACACACAGGTCAATGCAACAGAGTAAAAAATCCAGAGATAAAACCACAAAGATATGTTAACTGATTTTTGACAAAAGTACAAAAGTAATTCAATGAAGGTAAGATAGCCTTTCAACAAGTAATATCAGAGCAATTTTACACCCACAGGTAAAATAATAAACGTTAAACTAAACCTCACACCTTATACAAAATTAATTTAAAATAAATCATGGGTTTAAAATACAAAATGTGAAACTATAAGGCTTTCAGAAAAACACATAGGAGAAAATATTCAGTATCTTGTACTAGGCAAAGAGTTATTAGACATAATACT
>PVKM010003844.1:0-55149 GCA_004027735.1 Carollia perspicillata
CAGTCTCTCCTAAGAGTATACACAGAATAATACAATTCTCTCCTCCACTTTTGACAAGTTATGTAAAAGAAGCAGAAAATTTTTTTAGTGTTAGGAGCCAGTAAACTCCTCAACCCAAAAAACATACTTTAAGCATATAGAAATAAATAGAAATAAATAATAAGCAATTTTTTAGAAAAAGTAAATTTGTTTAAAAAACTAGCTAATGCCCCCATTTTTACAGAAATGTTGGCCCCCTTCCATTGGAACCAGAGTAAAGGAGATGAGGGGACATCACCCGCGCCCTCCGAAGGGGGCTCCCTGGCCCAGCAACACCAGCATCATGTGGAAACCTGTCGGGAATGCAGATTCTCAGGCTCTGCCTCAGACAGACTGGATCAGATTCCCAGGTGGTAGATACGCACATGATAAATTGGTAAGTACTTCTCTAAGGGACATTAACATATTACTTAATTAACTTGAAAATGCAGTGCCAGTTAACTCAGCCCTGCGTCCTCAGTTCCTTTCACAGCTGATTACATGTAAATTGGTCCCCCAGAATAGACAGGACTAGGGCTTTCATGTTGAAACAGCCAAGCATTCTTAACAAGTGCAGACATTCCCCCTTCTTCAAACAAATATTAAACATGCATTTTTTAAAATATCAATTAAAGAGTTGATAAACTGCTTTTGTCCTAGGTTACATACGAAGATGTGATTGTATAGTCATCTTTCCCATCAACAGTTCCTTTTTTTTTAAATTAAGGTGTGAGGTATAAATGCACCCTAAGAAGTACAATAAACAATCAACTAGGTAATGATGAAAGGAGAATTGGAAAGGTCGAGGAAGGAAGAAACATCGAAGCAGTGGGGAGAAGCAGAGGGGTAGCTGGGTCGACCTGGGAAGCCCCACCTCCTCCCTTCTCGGGGTGCTCCTCTCCAGCAATCTTCCCCCTGCGGCAGGGGGGTGGAGCAGGGCTGGAAGCAGGACCCTAAGCCAGAGCACTCCCTTGGGCAAATAAAATGAAGTCCATCCTTGCTATAACTGGAGGTATTCAGCCTCCAATTGATGTTAAATCTCTTAGAAAACTGGAATAGAAGTGCCTCTTTTAGTTTGGAAAGATTACTCATTAAAAAAACAACAACAGAGGATCTAGCTTACAGTTGCAGTTGTTAAGTACAACTAATGATTCCTTAAGAAAAAGAAGGTACAAAACCATTGCTTGCATATTGAGTCCTACATTGGGGTAAAAGGAAATCTATGAAAATTCAAGTCTAATATCATTTCAGACTCAATCACCATAATGAAGTCTAGGAGTTTAATATAAATAAACCAAATGTAACCATGTCATCATTAGGAAAGAAGGTATGAAAAGGGCCCTAATGAAAGTAGTAGTTCTGATCAATGTTTAACAACTGGCTCTCTGAAGGGGGCAGGGTGGGGGGAGCTCTACTTGCAGCATTCACCAATTTCTGCGCAATAGATGCTCCCGACATGGTTGGTTTCTACCATTGTGATGCCATTGAGTGCAGAGTTCAGAAGAGACTCACACGATTGGTTCTCAGGAATCCAGAGAAGCTGCTGCAGCACACTCCTAAAAATAGCTAAATGTGCAGTTTTTTTCTACTAATCAATAGATTAAGCAACACTTGGTCACTGGTCCACATGTATTTATTTATACCATGAAGGGTTTAGTGATTTTACTGTTAACCTTAATCAAAGGTGAAAGGCCAAAGTTTAGACTTCAAATGAACAAGCACATGAATTTTAAAGTTTGGCTTTTTTTTTTTTTATTTTTAGCGTAGTGGGAGAGGCCTTCCGAAAGCTTTCACTTTTTATGATCTCTTCTTGCACATCAATCACTCCCAGGATGATGTTTTTAACACCTGTTAAAGATGAAGAAATACTTTCTGTGGCTTATGTTGTGCTTCCCTGAATCTCTTCCCCAGAGTTCCTGTCACTGGGTTGGATGTAATCATGAATTCTGAGAACAGACGTGGAGCAATGGTCATGAATACCCACACTTCATAGCACTTCGTCATAATTTTTGACAGCAATATTCCTCAAGATCAGCATGTAGATTAAAGTTGAGGTTGTTTTGCCTCAAAAATAATTTTAAGGTAGACATTTATAACACACACAAAGCAAGCTTATAAAATTATTTGTCAGAGAAGGTATTTTAAACCTATAATAGAAAATAATGTTACTTATGAGTAAAGTTTAAAACCCAAGAAATCACAAAACCTTGTTGTTATAATACATCATCTATTGTATTATTCACTTATTATAATAGACATAAGATGAGATTTCTCATTCAAAACAGTGTCTCATTAACATTTACTTACCCACTACCTCCCAAACTTTCATGGAAATATTAATGATAACACATCAAAAGAAGATAATTCCCTAGGCCACTAGATATTAAGGTTCTCACACAATGTAATAATAACTGATAAATTAGTAACTGTTATAAGAAATGTGGACATGGATTTAGAATACTCATTCAAGCACCAGCTCATGGCACTAACCAGCTTTGTGTTTGGCAAAAAGGACCGGGTGCAATAAGGTAGAAAAAATCTACTGTCGCCTTTGCAACACAACATGTTTCTTAAACAGAGATATAGGCCCTGCTCTGAGAAATCATCCCTCTGTAATGCTTAGAACTGCACGGTGCAGCGTGGATATCTCTGAACTCCTAACACTACTCCTTCCCACTTCCACTGGCATTTTCCTACCTCCTTAAAGAGTCAGTAAATCCTATAAAATAACTGGGCAGGAAATAGGGGCAGAGGTTAAGAGAGGGCACAATTAGATATGGCATGGAGCATCCCAGAAAATTTAACTGTGGTTATTAATGTCCCCAAAAAATGGGCAATGGAGAAGCCCTCACTGGTTCATGCCTGCTAGGAAATGGAAATTTATCTAGGACCACTGTACATGAAAGTTCCCTCTCCCAACAAGGGATCTAAGAAAGGGACTTGATTTTTGAACAAATATAAAGAACCCCATGGGCCACAATAATCACCCCATTTGTTGATAAACACAAAGTCTAGATAGATGTTATCTTTACCAAGGATGAGTAGAGAAGAAATTTCAATATCAACCAAAATAAACTACAGACCAGGAGAAAAAATCAGCAGCCAGAAGACCCAGAGAACAGGCCATTATCACATGATTAAGTGTAGGATCTAAAAGAAAATTTCAGCAAAGGGTAAAAAATATATTGTAACATGAAACAAAACAGATTATTTTAACATCTGAGAGGAGATGAAAGGGGCAAATTGATGCGATATTAAGGAGTTGGTAAGCCATCCATAGTAAAGTTTAAGACCACGCTGGGGGAAATAGAGGGCAAAACTGCTGCTGCAGAAAACTGAAGGGGTGACGTGAGTCACAGACTGGAAAAGCCTTCTTAAAATGCAGGGAATGACAAATGTACGTAAATTATGAGAGATTACTATAGATGTGAAAGAAGAGAATGGAGAAAGAATATTAGTGATGCTTAGTGATATTGGAAGTGGGGCCAGAACAAATTGAACTTCATGAAGAAGAAATCAGAAAAAATCAAAAAAGAAAAAATCAATGAAGTTATCATTTAATAAATCACTGAGCAGAGGAAAGACCAGTGCATATTTTTTAAGGGTCCCTTCAGTCCAAGGGGGGGAAAAATGAGTTAAAGAAATGTAACCTCTGGGCAAAACAGACCAAATTTTAGGTAATCAAAATAAATAAATTTTGAAAATCTTTTAAACATCTGAACAAACTCACCTATAAAGAGTTGTCTTCCGGCAGGTTGCCCCCAAAGCGGATTCTAAGACAGTGGTTTGGTGGTCCTGGGAAGCATCTGTAGGGGCGTGGGAACACGAGAGAAGAAAGAGAATGGAATCATCGAAGGGATCTTTACTGAGCTGGTTTCAGCTCTGGGCAACGGGGGCTCCATCCACGGAGAAATCTAGGAGCAGAGAGCACACAGGGCAGTATGCTCCACCCAAAGAGTCCGAAAGCTGGGATATCTGGAACTGCCAGCCCATATTCCTCAGGAGAAGCCCTGAGACAGAAAGCCCCAAGTGATTGTGGTGGGACACATTGGCACGCATGTACAGAAACGGTGAATATTTAGGCAATGAGAGGAGGGCACCGAAAGCATCTCCTAACAAAGACCAAAAACCTAGGCAGCCTTGGATTTCTCTACACCACCACCACACATAATAGAAGGTAGTGGATTCCTGTCGGCAACGTTTTGAGAAGTGAACTTGTATCGATATTTGATATCCACACAACTCCTTTGTGGGTAAATGCAACAGCAAGACATCTTCACACACAAGACCTAAAGAACTACTGCCCATGAACCTGTCTTTAAAAAAAGTCAAAAATGCCCATATGAAAATAACATTTGCTCTTACATATTTGTCTCCCTTCCTTCCCCAGTTCCCTTTGAAATGTCAAAGAAAAAAAAATAAATTTTCATCCTCAGTGTGACTCAGAAAATAAATCCATTAATCAACCAGAAACTTGGAGGAAATTTTTCTACAAGATATAGCAAAAATAGAGTCTGGCTGAGGAAAGTACCATTCCGAAGGTTCGATGCATGAATATTTAAAATATGTGGAGTGATTGCTGAAGAATAAGCCTAATATGGTGAGCAGCATCTCCAATGACTCTCAATAATCTTTGCCTTGCAGTATTCATACCCTTATATAGTCCCCCTGCCTGTGTAAGTGTGTGTGATGGACCTAGTAACTTACTTCTCACTGATGGAATACAATACATTGATGAGATATCACTTCTCAGATTAGGTATAAAAAATGTGATTTCCGTCTTCCTAGGCTTCTCTCTCTTGCTGGTGTAATTTCTTGCCCTCTAATTTGCCCACTTTTCTATATTGTAAGATTCCCTATGAAGAAGCTGATATGGCAAGGTACTGAGAGTGGTCTCTGGCCAACAACCAGTGAGCAACTGAGGCCCCAGTCCAAGAACCCTTGAGGAAAGGAGGCCAGCCGACAACTGTGTGAGCGAGCTGGGACGTGGACGCTTACCCAGCTGAACCTTCAGATAAGACTGCAGACCTGGTCCACACCTTGACTGGAGCCTCCCTCTGAGAGACCCTGAAGTAGAGGACCCAGTTAGGCTGCCTGCACTCCTAGCACCCAGAAACTCTGAGACAATAAATGTTGTTTCAAGCCATTAAGTTTTAGAGTACAGTAATTTGTTACAAAGCAATAGATAATAGGCCCCAAACCGCCACCAACTCCCCAACATCAAAGCTCAGGACTTGGCAATAAACGTGGGTCATCAGGAAGCAGGGGACGAATTGAACAAATTCAAGATCTTTTGTTAGTGCTTGCAGTTACCGTCCTTGCAAATAACCAGTGTGCTCAGTGGTGGAGGTGATACCACTGTGAGTTTCCAGTCATTGTGGTCACAGCACTCAGAGGGTTGACTTCAGACCCTCGGCCACCTCTGTGGTGTAGTGTATCATAGGTAGGGCAGTGGGAGTGGTCCACTTCCTGTTAAGGCAGTAAGGGTTCTGCTTTCTGTAAAAGACTATAAAGACGTACAACTAAAAGTCAGCCTGCTTTGTACTATCACCATGCACTGACAATTCTAAACAATGTCAGTGATGAAACACTCTTCCCCATTGGGCAAACACCCCTTACCACCTCCCCTCTGGTACATCACTAACCGCCATGAGAAAGATCTTAAAAATCCTTGGCAGAATGAGGCACCCTGCTGTGCATAGCTTTCCTGATAACTCCATCTGCATTTTTCATGGAAAATTGGGTCTCTTACCCAACACAGATGCCCTCACAGAATGGAGTGGCAAGAAAGAGCGGGAGTAAAGGCAAACCAAGGCTCTCGATCAAAACAAATGAGACTCTTCTAATCAGAAGCATAACAGTACCCCATGCACAGAGTCACCACCTGTGGTCACCTGTCAGTGGCAGTATTTATTCTCATTCATTTGAGAAGTATTTATTGAATGCCTAATTTGACCCAGATATGTTCCTGGACTAGAGAATCAGTAGTCACCTTTGTGGAGCTTATGTTCTATATTGAAGTAAATGAAAAACTAATATATATATATATATATCAGATTATAAATACTATGAAGGAAACTAAAGCAAAGAATGGGGCATAGCATGGAACGGGAGAGATTTTACAATCTTAAATAAGGTGGTCAGAGGAGACTTCAATAATAAGGGGACATCTGAACAAAGACCTGAAGGACACGGTGGAGAAAGCCATGTGGGTATCTGAGGGAAGGAGAATTCAGATAAAAGGATGATCAAGTGTAAAATCCCCGAAATTATAGTGTTCTTAGAGTGTTTGAGAAACAGCCAAGAGGTCAGGAGAACTAGAGTGGAGAAATGAGGGGACAGTAGTAGGATATGAGATCAAGTGGGATAACAATCTCTGTTTCTCTTCCTTTCTCATATCTTCTGTGAATTCCTTTTATCTGTGGAATCTAAGGTTGAACCCTCCTGGCAAAGGATTCTGGGAAATGTGGTTCTAGGCCTCCAACTTCTGTGATACTTGGGTAAGAACACAGGTGGGCAGGAAAAGTGCTAAATATCAATAAGCCATCTAGTACATTAACTTTCCCCAACCTTCCCTTTAGGATCTGAAAATAATATTGTTTAAAAAACCGCCTTCTAAGACTTTAAGACACTTATATAACCTGAAAGAATTAAAGCAACACCAGCCTGAAAGGCCTGATTTCTATTCCAATTCTACTGTTTGAGCTTGAAAACAGTCCCCTAACTGGGGAACTAACTGTTCCTAACTGGGAACAGCTCCCCTAACCTCTCTGAATCTGTTTCCTAGTGCATCTAGTAGAGATAATATCTATCTCTCAGAGTCATGAATATTTAATGATTTGGTGCATGTGAAGGGCTCCTCCCAGTAACTGGTACACTCTAAAATAAATAGTAGCTAATATTATTATACATTTAAAAAATTAAGGGTCCTATGGGCCCTAACTCTGGCTCTACCATCCACTAGTTATATGATATCAAATAATTTATTTCACTTCTCTGAACATCAGTTTCCTCATCTTTAAAATGAGAATAACAAGACCTACCTCCTGGAGTTATTTTGAGGGTTAAATGAGATAATACAAAGATGACACACTGGTACATAGTAAAGTCTCAAGGAATACTAATTATGATTATCTAAGAAATCAAGGGGATTAAGTTGTCTTCAAATTTCCTTCTTATTCTATAGTTCTTAGTGCTATCAGTGGATCTACAATGCAGACTTTTATAATATGCCTCTTCCAGAACTTGTGGGATTTACAAATCTTATTTCCCTTTAAATATATTTCTCTCTAGCACACTGTGGAAAAAACACACAAGAAAAAAATTTATAATTTTTGTGGAAAAAGTTAGAAATGGCTGGCTATCCAATCCCCTGTATGTCCACTGCCAGATGCCTGTGCAGGTGCTGGAATCAAGGAGCAGGAGTTAGCACAGGAGGTGACCCTAACCTTGTGGGTCTCTAGGACATTTAAATTAACTCATTCCACCTTCTCATTTATCTACCACTTGGCTGTTTGGTCTAGCCTTAGAGGCCAACTGCACAGTTGAGGTAGGCAGTCCCATTTTCTGGGGCTATTCCAGCAGGGAATAAACCCAGCACCATTGGGACTTAGCTGTCCCAATGAAATTTAAGTGGCCAAAGTCATTGTCAAGCAATAAAGGAGAGAGGAGAAAAGCCTACCAGTCACCAATTGCATTGTTTCCCAGAGCCTACCTCATGGCCCTGGGAGCAATGAGAGTACAGCAGGGACCCATTCTATATACTCAGCCATTCTAGCAATTTCCAGAATGCAGTCAAAAGTGGTACAGAAACACCACTGAGGGAGCAAGGGACTGCATGAATGAGAAGCCCCACATATGAGTACCCTGAACACTTGCGGAGAGTGAAGAGTCACTAATTAAAGGCCATACTGATATACAGATGGCATGGGATTGTGAAATGACTCTCCCCGTCACTCCTTGCAGACACAGGGAGGAAACAAGCTCCCCATTTACTCCACCCGAGCATGTTCTCAGTAGCAGCCACTGGTAAGCTGCATGTAAATGACGCTTACACTTCCTACCTCTCCGTTACCCACGCCCAGACCACATGTCTTAGAGGAAAGAAATGGTTTCGGAAGCCATTCTTTCAATTGCTCCCCGCCCCCCACCGGAGTTTTTAGTTTCCACTTAATTATTTATTCATTCATCCAACGT
This sequence comes from Carollia perspicillata, assembly GCA_004027735.1. NCBI lineage: Eukaryota > Metazoa > Chordata > Mammalia > Chiroptera > Phyllostomidae > Carollia > Carollia perspicillata. The sequence goes on from PVKM010003844.1 coordinate 8,215, forward strand.
CTATTTATTGAGCACACACTATGCTTCAGGCACTAGGCCAAAAGAAACTGAAAATATAAAAATATAACAAGAACGTGACCTGATTGGTTCTGGCCCTTTGAGAAGCCCTACTTTTGGGGAAGAGACAAATTAATCCACAATTTGTCCTAAGGATTGTAAGAAAGAAGGAAACTGTGGAGGATGCTAGAGGAAAAGAATAAAAATCAGAAAGAACATTGAGGGAGGCTTCCAGGAAGAACTACATTTGACCGAGTCTAGAAGGATCTGAAGGAGCTAGCAAGTTAGAGAGACAGTGAGATGGGGGTGTTGGTGGGTAGTGTCCAACATGGAGTCCTGGGCAGAGGGAAGAGCAAGGGGAAAGGCATGATGTGTTCTAAGTCCCACGAGTAGCTCACTGTGACTGGCAGTGGGGTGGGCGGTGAACTCCAAACCTGCAGCTCAGAAAAGGGCTACAGGCTAGAGCCAGAGCCTTGAAAGTCAGACTCAAGGACCTAGCTGAAGTCATGAAGATAACTATATCACCGGTGCAATGCAGTGTGAGAAATACATTCTGTTAAATTAATTAAACAAGGAGGCCATTAGACTGATGTAGCCCTAGTGCTGTGGGGGCCTGACTAAGCAAATCAAAATCTAAGCCTGTAAATTTCTCAAGGTTTTGAAATCAAAATGCTAAGGACAACCAATCACAAACAGCCAAGTAGGCTTTAAGCAACAGCCAATCAAATCATTTCTTCTCTTTGCTTCCATACTTTCTCATAGGAGCCCCTCCCCTGGCTCTTGTCAGCAAAGCACTTGTAACCACTTCTGGTTGGGCACTGCCCAATTCCAGTAGACTTTTTTTGTTCAGATTGATACTGAACCCAGGTTTAGCTGGCTGCCACTCGGAAGCCAATAGTGAAGAGACAGGGCAGATGGAAGGAAAAAGCAGTTTACTCAAGCGTCAGTGGCTTGAGAAGACAGCGGACTCCAGTCACAAAGACCACCTTTTTCTTCCTTTCTCTTTCTTTCCTTCCTTCCTTCTTTCCTTCTTTCTTTCTTTCTTTCCTTCTTTCTTTCTTTCTTTCTTTCTTTCTTTCTTTCTTTCTTTCTTTCTTTCTTTCTTTCTTTCTTCTTTCTTTCTTTCTTTCTTTCTTTCTTTCTTTCTTTCTCTCTCTCTTTCCTTCCTTCCTTCCTTCCTTCCTTTCCTTTCCTTTCCTTTCCTTTCCTTTTCTTTCCTTTCCTTTCCTTCCTTCCTTTCTATAACATTTGTTATTGTTCAAGTACAGTTTTCTGCCTTCCCCCCCCACCCTTCCCCACTACCCCAGCCCTCCCCACCTCCTTCCCCTGTTTCCACCCCACCTTGTTATTGTCCACGTGTCCTTTATAGTTGTTCCTGTAAACCCTTCACCCTTTTCCCCCATTATCCCCTCTCTTCTCCCCTCTGGTCACTGTCAGCCTATTCTCAATTTCAATATCTTTGGTTATATTTTGCTTGCTTGTTCGTTTTGTTGATTAGGGTCCTGTTCAAGGTGAGATCATGTGGTATTTGTCTTTCACCACCTAGCTTATTTCACTTAGCACAAAGCTCTCCACAAAGACCATCTTAAGACAATTGGATACAGGCAAAGAATTTTGTAAGGAGGGAAGAGGAAGATTAAAAAAGAAAGCAGAACGCAGGATTTGAAAGGAGGGCATGGAGAGTTCCTCAGTTGAGGGGACGATGTGCAAGCCAACAGAGCCTGTTCAGATAACCACTAGAAGGTCAGCAAATCTCCCAGAGCCGGAATGTCTGAAGGTTGGAGTCAGCTTCCTTTGAAGTTCATTCCTAGAAAGAACTCTGAAACAAATGGGCTGTCTGTCTGCAGTCACATAGTAGTTAACAGCTCATCATTTACAAACACAGTATTAAAAGAATGGTGGGTTGGTTACAAAATAAACTCGAACTATTTATATGCCTCAGGTTATCTTTTAACAAATCTAAGGACCAAGACCTGAAATGAACCTGATTATTTATTTTTTTAAAATAATTGTTTATTTTTTAACTACAGTTGACATACAATATTATACTAATTTCAGGTGTACAACCCAGTGATTAAACATTATATATAACTTATTCAGTGATCACCCTGATAATTCTAGTTATAGTTATTACAATGTTATTAACTATGTTCCCTATGCTGTACTTTACATCTCCACGACTATTCTGTAACAACCAATTTATACTTCTTAATCCCTTCACCTTTTTTGCCCAACTCCCCAAACCCCCTTTTATTTGGCAACCATCAAAATGTTCTGTACACCTATGAGGCTATTTCTGTTCTGCTTGTTTGTTTATTTTGTTTATTAGATTCCACATATAAGTGAAATTATATGGTAGTTTTCCTTCTCTTACTTGACTGGCTTATTTCGCTTAGCATAGAATCCTCTATAGAATTGATTTTTCTCTCTTTTTTTTCTAGAGACACAAAGTAAGATAGATTTACTTTGTTTATCCCACTGTATATTTCATTTGGATGCAGAACTCTTATGTTTCATGTATGAAATTTAGAAAAAAAAAGTTCAAGTGAACTGTAGTAACATACCTGAAAGCAACACCTAAATAAAACTTAGGTACAAGCAATAACTCACAGAATCTCATATCAATAGCATAATGAAAATAGATTTGGACACAAGATGGTACAGTAAATCCCCAGAAATACTCCAGAAGTTGGCAACTCTGGTGACTGGATATGCTGCTAAGAGCTCTCAGCTGTGAAAACATTCTCAAATGACTTAATACGCAGACTTGAATCTCCCATCTGAGGTGCTAGATACTGCATTCTTTGAGGCATTTTATCAGGTAGGATTTATAATCTGTTTTCTTATTCTTCGGACACTACTTGCACTTTCTCCGGGATTCAATAAATCTATAGACATATATTCACTGAAATACTACTTTATCCCCATGGATGTCTCCTCTATAAGGTTCTAAAATCAGAAACAACAGTGACAATCGATCATTCGTTATAATTACAGCAGCTACTGTTAAAGTGGAGTGAGTGGCCAGATGGGAAACAAAGGCAGGGCCCTCACCATTACAATCTAACAAAGAACTAAATACAGGAGGCTAAAAGCAAAAGCTCGCATGTTGACCCAGTAATCCTGAGTCTAGTCCCAGTAATCCTGAGTCTAGTCCAACAAAGCTGCCAAGCTTCCTGAACAACAAGTGAAACTATGACAGTGTAGGGGTGGGGAGCCCTTGAAAGTCTGTGTGTATCATGTCCACTAGCTGGGAAAAGGAAAATCTTGAGACTGTGTATTCATCCCAAGGCCTGGATGGAGAAGGAGAGGGGAACCACAGTGCCCAAAGGGAAAAAAGACATAAAACAACTTTGGTTAACTGCCTTTCTCCTGTCACATATGCAAAATTAACAAATAGACTCTAGAACAAGATAAGGGTCGGGGCTAACAGACCGCACCCATACCTACTTTTGAGTAGTCACGTCTCCCCAGGGGAAGCTGGCATCACATTTACCCGCCAATCAAAATGTAACTTCTTGGCCCCCACAACACCAATGATATAAATCTTCAGAAAGAAGGATTCACTGTCTTCTCTTGTCCCCTTTTGCCACATGGGGGCCTCTCACCCCCTTCTGGCTGAAGGCAGGAACTTTGGTTTTTCTTCTGGCCACCCCACTTTTGCCACCCCTGCTCTAGTCACCCTTGCTTTGCTTTTCTAATAGAATTTAGCATTAATAGACTTTTCTTGCAGGGTAGTAGGTTTGCTGGCCTGCACTTCTTTACTGCACTGGTGAGAAGAACGGAGTGTCTGGGAGTTTCTCCCATAACACTACCACTGAGTATCTGGTAACTCCGCATCGTGTCATTTTAACAAACTAGAGTTAAAATACATAGTTGTTTATAAGTTCCTCTCACAGATCCTTATACACATATTCTCTAATTTTTATAATAAATCTGTTGTGGAGATATTATACTATTCTTGTTTAATACACAAGATAACTAAAGATAAATTTTCAGTATTTCCAATTTATGATTCTATAAAGCAGAGATTTTGAACCATTTCTCTGGCTGTGAAGTCTTCATGATCTTTCTCAAAGAGTAGCCCTATGTATTACAAAATATCATAATTTTATCAGATTAAGAAAAGAATTCCTTTATTAGCTCATCTCTGTGTAGGTCAGAAGTCTGGCATGGCATGGCTGGGGTCCTGACCAGGGCATCACAAGGCTGAAAACAAAGTGTCTAACCAGGCTGAGTTCCCATCCAGAGGCTCTGAATAAAAAAAAAACCCTCATTCTAAACTTTTTCTTGTGGTGGTGGGATTCAGTTTCTTGTTGTATGATTGAGGTCCCAGTCTCTCTACTGGGTATCCGTTGGGGCCCTCTTTCAGCTCCAAGAAGCCACTGGAAGATCTTCAAAGCACTCACTAAATCCTTTCAAAGCTTCAAATCTCTGATTTCTCTCTTTCTCACTTTTTATTTAATTTTATTGAATTTGTTCAGATGACATTGGTTAATAAAATTATACAGGTTTCAGGGAGATGATTCTACAATACATCATCTGAATATTGCATCGTGTGTTTACCACCTCAAGTCAAGTCTCCTTACAACATCATTTATCCCCCTTTTATCCTCTTGTACCTCCCCCATCCCCTTTCCCCCTGGTAATCACCATACTGCTGTCTGTGTCTATGAGTTTGTTTGTTGGTTTTTTTCTTAATCCCTTTACCTTTTTCACCCAGCTCCCAATGCCCATCTCCTCAGACAGCTGTTGCTCTATTCTTCATATCTGTGAGTTTGTTTCTATTTTGTTTGTTAGCTTATATTGTTCGCTAGATTCCACATATAGGTGAAATCATATGGTACTTGTATTTCTCTGGCTGGCTTATTTCACTTAGCACAATGTTCTCCAGGTCCATCCATGCTGTCGCAAAAGGTAAAATTTCCCTTTTTTTTTTAATGGCTGGGTAGTATTCCATTGTGTAAAAGTACCACAGCTTTCTTATCCAATCATCTACTGATGGGCACTCGGGCTTCATCCACATCTTGGCTATTGTAAATAAGGCTGCAGTGAACATAGGGGTGTTTATCTTCCTTTGAATTAGTGTTTCAGGCTTCTTTGGATATATTGCCAGAAGAGGAATTGCTGGGCCATACCACAATTCCATTTTCAATTTTTTGAGGAACCCCCATACTGCTTTGCACAGTGGCTGCACCATTTTGCATTCTCACCAACAGTGCAAAAGGGTTCCTCTTTCTCACACCCTCACCAGCACTTATTGTTTGTTGATTTATTGATGATAGCCATTCTGACAGGTGTGAGATGAATCTTATTGTGGGTTTAATTTACATTTCTCTGATGATTAGTGACATTGAGCATCTCTTCATATGTCTGTTTGCCATGTGTACTTCAGAGAAGTCTCTATTCAGGTCCTTTGCCCACTTTTTAATTGGATTGCTTGGGGTTTTTTTGGTGTTGAGTTTTGTAAGTTCTTTATAAACTAGGAATATTAACCCCTTATCAGACATATCATTGGAGAGTATGTTCTCCCATTCAGTGGGTTGTCTTTTCATTTTGTTGATGGTTACATTTGCTGTGCAAAAAAATTTTAGTTTGATGTAGTCCCATTTGTTTATTGTTTTCCTTTGCTTTGCTTTTCCGGGGATATATGTTAGAAAAAATATTGCTAACAGAAATGTTGGAGATTTTACTGCCCATATTTTTGTAGGATTTTTATGGTTTTGAGTCTTATATTTAAGTATTTAATCCACTCTAAGGTTATTCTTGTATACAGTTTAAGAAGGTGTTCTTGTTTCTTTTTTTGGGGGGAGGGAGGTATGTATCTGTCCAATTCCTGGCATCGCTTATTGAGTAGACTGTCTTTACACCATTGTGTGTATTAATTGAGCACATAGGTGTGGGGTTATTTCTGGGCTCTCTATAATGTTCCACTGATATATATGTCTGTTTTTATGCCAGTACCATGCTGCTTTGATTACTATGACCTTATAGTATAGTATAGTTTGGTATCAGGTAATGTGATTCCCCCAACTTTTTTCTTTCTCAAGATTGCTGTGGCTAGTCAGGTTCTTCTGTGGTTCTATATACATTTCTGGAATATTTGTTCTAGTTCTGTGGAAATACATCATTGGTATCATGATAGGAATTGTGCTGAATCCATAGATTGCTTTGGGTTGTATGGACATTTTAATGATGTTAATTCTTCCTATTCATGAACACAGTATATACTTCCACTTATTTGTATCTTCTTCAATTTCTTTCTTCAGTATCTTATATTTTCCCAAGTACAGGTCTTTTACCTCCTTGGTTAAATTTATTCCTTGGTATTTTTTAATGCAATTGTATAGGGGATTGTTTTTTTGGTTTCCTTTTCAATAGTTCACTATTGGTGTATAAAAATGCACCTGATTTCTAGATATTTATTTTGTATCCCATTACTTTACTGAATTCATTGATCAGTTCTAGTAGTTTTGTTTTGCTTTTGGTGGAGTCTTTAGGGGCCTCTACATTCAGTATCATGTCATCTACAAATAGTGACAGTTTTATTTCTTCCTTTCTATTTTTAGTGCATTTTATTTCTTCTTCTTGTCTTATTGCTATGTCTGGAACTTCCAATACTATGTTGAATTAGAGTAGCGAAAGCAACCATCCTTGTCTTGTTCCTGATCTTAAGGGAAATGCTTTTAGATTTTTGTCCATTGAGTATGATGTGGGCTGGAGGTCTGTCATATATGACCTTTCATATGTTGAGGTATGTTCCTTTTGTTATCACTTTGCTGAGGTTTTTGTCAAAAAATGGGTGCTGAATTGTATCAAATGCTTTTTACATTTGATACAATTCTACATCTACATCTATTGACCCATTCTACATTTCTTGATTTTTCTTGTTTCTTGAGGTAGGCCTAAAATGTTATGAATTTCCCTCTTGGGATTACTTTCACTGTGTCCCATAAATTTTGGGTTATTGTGTTTTCATTCTCACTTATAACAAGGTAACTTTTGATCTCCTCATTGATCTCATTGTTAACTCATTCTTTTTTTAGTAACATTAGTCTGATTGAAAGAAGGTTTAGGGATTAGTCAAAGAACATACATGAAGGACACATGGACATGGACAATAGTGTGGGAATTGACTGTGGAAGTGGGGGGGTGAGCTAGGTGAAGGGGCACAAAGGGGGAAAATGGGACAACTGTAATAGCATAAACAATAAAACATTAAAAATAAAGTGATTATTGATAGGTACATATTATTGCCATTTTATTTTTTATCATTATTTCTTCTTTTTTTTTCCTTCTGGGAACATTTCTTGTAATACTGGCTCGGTGGTGTGAACTTCTTTAGCTTTTTCTTATCTGGGAAACTTTTTATTTATTCTTAAGTTTTAAGTGATATGCTGCTGGGTAATGTAGTCTTGGTTGTAGGTCCTTGTTTTTCATCACTTTGAATGTTTTGTGCCAATCCCTTCTGGTCCAAAGTGTTTCTGTTGAGAAATCAGCTGACAGTCTTATGGAAGCTCCCCTGTAGATAACTGTCTTTCTCTTCCTGGTTTTAAGATTTTCTCTTTGTCTTTATTTAACTTTCACCATTTTAATTATGATGTATCTTGGTGTGAGCCTCTTTAGGTTTACCTTGCTTGGGACTCTGCACTTCCTGGGCTTGTGTGTCTTTTTCCATTAGCAGGTTAAGGAAGTTTTCAGTAATTATTTTTCTAAAAAAGGTTCTCCTTGCTCTCTTGGTTTTTCTTTTCTCCTTCTGGTACCCCTACGATGGAGATGTGGTTATGCTTCACATCACAAAGGTCCCTTAAACTATCTTTTTTAAAATTCTTTTTTCCTTTTTGCTGCTGTGATCAGGTATTTTCTGATACCTTGTCTTCCAAATCACTGATTTGATCCTCTGCTTCATCCAACCTACTATTTATTCCTTCTAGTGTATTCTTCATTTCAGATATTGTATTTTTAATTTTTTAATGTTTTATGCTTTCTATGTCTTTTTCCATGTTGTTGTAGTTCTCACTAAATTATTTGAACATCATTATAACCACTTTTTTAACTCTATATCTGACAAATTGCTTGCCTACATTCCATTTAGGTTTTTTTTTTTCTGGAGATTTCTCCTGTTCTTTCATTTGGAACAAGTTTCTTTGTCTCCGTATTTTGGCTATCTCTTTGTGCTTGTTTCTATGTATTAGGTAGATCTTCTTTGACTCCCACTTTTGGTAGGGTGGCCTGATGCCATAGATGTCCTGTGGTACCCAGTGGTACAGCTTCCCTGATCACCTGAGCTGGGGGCTACAGGAATGTCCCATGTATGGGTTTTGTGAGCTTTCCTATTATAATTGAGTCTTGACTGCTATTGGCCCATTCATGCACAGTGTTCATCCTGAAGCTGGCTAATTGGGAGGATCGACCCTGACCACAATATATGAGCTGCTTTGCAGGTGGTGACCAAACAAAACAGAATTCACCTCAGCAGGGTCTGGTGCCTGCTGAGATCTCCCTTTGGGTATATCTCTTGTAAAGCTAATAGGATCTTGCTCTCATATTTTCTTAAGTTGGCCTCTGGATGTGTTCATTTAGGGCCTCTTAGGAGGGGCTCTGGTATGGACTAATGTCAGACACTGTCTGAAACAGGCAAACTGTTTGGAGCTACAAAGCAGTCCACAGTTTGTGGCTGCATCTGCACGGCCTGGATGTTTGTGGGAAGGACCAAGCTGTGAGCCAAGGCTGGCTTTTATAAGCACCAGATCGAGGGGAGTGTCTTCTGAGAAGTTAAAATCTCAACTTTCTGAAGTTAAGTTTATCATTTTTTTTTGTATGGATCATGGTTTTGGCATTGTATCAAAGTTATTTTTGCCTAACCAAAAATTTTCTTATACAAATTTTGTAATATTAGGTTTTGTATTCAGGCCTATTTTGAGTTAATGTTTACATGTGATGTGAGTTACTTTTTTCATATGGATATCAAATTGTTATAGCACCATTTGTTGAAAAGTTTGTATGTTCTTTTCTGGATTTCATTTGCATCTTTGTCAAAAATCAACTGATCATATATCTGTGGAATTTTTACTTAACTCTCTATTCTTTTTAACCTATTTTTAAAATCTAGATGTGCATCCCACACTGCCTTGGTTACTGTAGCTTTGTAATAAGATTAAAGTCAAGTAGTGTAAGTTCTCTAACATGGTTCTTTTAAAATGTTGATTTGGCTATTCTAGATCATATGCATTTCATATAAATTATATAATTAGCTTATCAAGTTCAACAAGAGAGTGTCCTGGAATTTTGATTTGGATAGTATTAAATCTACAGGTCAATTTAAGGAGAATTAACATCAACAATATTGAGCCTTCTGATACATAGACATAGCATTTATCTCTATGTCTTTTAAGTTTCTCTTAGCCATGTTTTATAGTTTTCAGTATCAAGTCTTGCACATTTTTGATAAGATTTATTCCTACATATTTCAATATATACGAATATACATTTGGCTTTTCTATATTGATCTTCATAAATTCACTTAGTAGTATCATTTCCCTATATCACTTCTCTCTCTCTCCCCTTTTCTCTCTCTCCCCTTCTCTCTTCTGTAGATGCATTAGGATTTCCTGTATAGACAATCACATTGCCTTTAGACAAAGATATTCACTTCTTTGGTTAGAACCTCTAGCACAATGTTAATAGATGGAGGTAAGAGCTGGTGGAAAAATACAGGCCACAGCTCCTCTAATGTCTTGTGATTGAACGAAAACTCACAAGGAGCTGTAATGTAAAGGAAATTCTGCCTGAAGTAGCATTTCTCCAGAGAAAGCACCAACTGGAGGTACATGCAGTAAATTAGACACCCAGCAATCTGATGATGGGTAGTAGAGAACACCTTTGGGAAAGAATTCCTAGGGAGGAACTCTAAAGAAGTGAATAGTGCAATGCCCTCTCCTCACTGCTAATGCTATACATTCAAAGATCTGCAGCATTCACGCCCTCTTTTTCCACCCCCTTCCCACCTTTTAGTAATTGGTTAATGGATACTAAAAGCATGATGAGGAATGTAGCATACCCAATTTATTACTACAGCTCATTTCATAGATAGCATGCTGCATTGAATATATAGGTTACATTTAGAGATCGATATCACTTGGCTGCAATTTGATAAGTGCTTATAATTTAATTTCTAGCTATGGCATTTACTTAATCAAAATTTTGGCAATAAAACCTAATTCAAACACAATATGTAATAAGCAGATTTGGAAAGGAGTGAGGGGAAATCACAGGGTGAAGAGTCAGAACCTTGACTCTTGAGTTCAGTTCAATATAACTTTAATAAAAACTCTATCAGTCTTCTAACAAACATTCATGTTGGTAACTGCCTTACCGGATTTCAGGAGCTGTAACCCCACCATGGCTAAGGCTGAGTGAGCAACCTTCGGACCATAAGCCTCTAAGGAGACAAAGCTTATCTCCCTGGCAGGGGCACCTCCTCAGACCCTTTTATTTCATCCATAACTAGCCCCCAGTGCGTGGTCAGTTAGCCAATGACAGGTAAGATCCCCAAGGGGGAACAACCTAAGACAGGTACGATGGATGACATGGAGGCCCCAAGGAAGGACTTGGAGGACTACAGCAAAAGGGGGTGACAGACCTCCTCCCCTTGGCTATGATATAGCCTGAGTCCTCATTCTGTGTCCTAATATCTTGGCTGCCTGCCTTAAGCCTGAAACAATGCTGGTGGTGGGTACCACCCTAGGGCAATCAGGCCTAAGAAAGAATATGTAAAATCCTGTGAAACCTGCTTTGTTTAGAGTGCTTTCAATTAAATAAGGTTCCAAGCAAGAAGTGAGTTTGTTTCTCAAAGTTTTATAGCTCTTTAGCTATCTGACCCTGACTCAAAATAGGCCCTCAGACTTCTTTGTTATCTAATGTTTGATCCTTATTACCTGATAATAATTAATGAGCTTTACCTGTATTCCTGTGCAAAATGAACCTAATAAAAGCTCATCGAGGAAAAGGCTCTTGGCCCTTCTCCTTTGGGAGATTCACCATCTTTCCTCCCCAAGCAGATCATGTCTTGGTAAACTTATTCTCATCCATGGAGGCTGGGGGGGCGGGTCCTGTGGGTGGAGCCCCCCCCCACATTCACAGACATGTACTGTCCCAGCAAAAGAATGATGATAAGTCATTCTAGATGGAGGGACTCTAGGTAAAAGGCATGATCAAGTCAGGAATGGCACCATTAATGTATACAAGGCAAGAAATAAGCTCTAATAAAAAATACCTTATTATCTAACTTCCAGCCAAGATGGAGGCATAGGTAGATACATTTTGCCTCCAGGCACAACCAAAAGAAGGACCACAACAAATTTTAAAAAGAAAAAAAAAGCCAGAACTGCCAGAAAATCCAACTGTATGGAAGTTCAACAACCAAGGACTTAAAGAAGAGACATTCATCGAGACTGGTAGGAGGGGTAAAGATGGGCAGCTGGGGCAGAGAGGATACATATCAAGGTGGTGGTAGGTGGACCAGGTGGTCCCACATTTGTGTGCGGATAAACCAGGAGGAACTGGGGAGTGACACAGACCACACAACACAGGGTTCCAGGTCGGGAAAAGAAAGCCTCAAAACCTCTGGCTGTAAAAACTGTGGGGGTTGTGGCAGTGAGGGAAACTCCCAGTTTCAAGGGGGGTTCATTGGAGAGAGACCCACAGGGTCCTAGAACTTACACAAAACCACCCACCTGGGAATAAGCACCAGAAGGGCCCAATTTGCTTGTAGGTAGCTGGAGAAGTGACTCAAAGCCATTGGAGAGTGAAGCAAGCAGCATTGTTCCCTCTCTGACCCCTCCCCCAAATACAGTGTCACAACGCAGTGATGTGGGCTGCCTTGACCTGGTAAACACAAAAGGCTCTGCCCCTTAGAATGTAACAGGTGTGCCAAGACAAAGAAATATGGCCAATATGAAAGAATAGATCAAAATTCCAGAAACGCAACTAAGCAAAGAAGAGATAGCCAGCCTATCAGATGTAGGCTTCAAAACACTAGTAATCAGGATGCTCACAGAAATGATTGAGTATGGTCACAAAGTAAAGGAAAAAGTGAAGGCTATAAAAAGTGAAATAAAGGAAAATATACTGGGAACCAACAGTGAAGGGAAGGAAACCAGGACTCAAATCAATGATTTGGAACAGAAGGAAGAAATAAACATTCGACCAGAGCAGACTGAAAAAACAAGAATTCAAAAAATGAGGAGACGCTTAGGAACCTCTGGAACAACTTTAAATGTTCCAACATCCAAATCATACAGGTGCCAGAAGGAGAAGAGGAAGAACAAGAAATTGAAAACATATTTGAAAAAAACATAAAGGAGAGCTTACCCAGCCTGGCAAAGGAAACAGACTTCCTAAAAGTCCAGGAAGCTCAGAGAGTACCAAAGAAGTTGGACCCAAGGAAGCACACACCAAGGCACATCAAAATTCTATTACCCAAGATTAAAGAAAAGGAGAGAATCTTCAAAGCATCAGGAGAAAAGGAGAAAGTTACCTACAAAGGAGTTCCCAGCTGATTTCTCAAAAGGAACCTTGCAGGCAAGAAGGGGCTGGAAAGAAGTATTCAAATTCATGAAAGGCAAAGACCTACATCCAAGATTACTCTATCCAGCAAAGCTATCACTTAGAATGGAAAGGCAGATTAAGTGCTTCCCAGATAAGATTAAGTTAAAGGAGTTCACCATCACCCAGCCCTTATATGAAATGTTAAAGGGACTTATCTAAGAAAAAGAAGATCAGAAATATGAACAGCAAAATGACAACAAACTCATAGCTATTAACAACCAAACCTAAAACAAAACAAAAACAAACTAAGCAAACAATTAGAACAGGAACAGAATCACAGAAATGGAGATCACATTGGGGCTTATCAGCAGGAAGGGTTGAGGGAGAATGTGGGAAAAGGAACAGGGAATAAGAAGCATAAATGGTAGGTACAAAATAGACAGGGGGAGGTTAAGAATAGTATAAGAAATGGAGCAGCCAAAAAACTTATATGTACGACCCATGGACATGAACTAAAGGTCAGGTGAATGGTGGCAGGCAGGAGGGGGATGCAGGGTGGAGGGGAATAGAGGGGAGAAAAAATGGGACAACTGTAATAACATAATCAATAAAAATATGTAAAAAAGAAAACTGCTTTATTAACTAAATCATGTATAAATGACCTATCATTGCATATGATCTGATGCTTTCAATCACTTTAAAAATATATTAAAGCCTGATTTTTTAAATTGTAAAAATGAATCCTACTCAGAATATTTTAAAGGCAACTTGGACACTAATCTTAATATACCTAAAAAGTTACTTTATTTAGATGTCTACTCTAATTTTCAAGCCTTGAAGTAGAACTATTTTGTTATAAATTATCAAAATTATTTCTATTTAATTGAAGCTTCTGAAAACAGTATGATTTTCCTCATTTTATATTTTAATGGCATTCTGTTGTCATAATAGAGTTATACAATTACATATGAAATTGTTTATATCAGCCCTTTTGTTTAAAACTTTGGGCCTTTAGGAGAATATGGTTAAAATAAGAAGAAAAAAACAATATTCAAGTGTAAGATGAAAGCTGAAGTACCAAATTTCAACTCAAATCTTTAAGACTATAGAGAAATACCCTGTCACCAAAAAAAATGAAAAAGAACATGATTTTGACATGCCGAGTAGAAGAGATTCAGTGTGCTTTCCTGGGGTTCCTTCCCTTGAATGTATCTTCTTTTTCCTGTCCCTTTCTCCGACATCCCAGGCCACTGGCAACTTTCAGAGGAGAAGTTTCTGGGCTCAGAATGTAGGATTTCCTTGTGGACTCCTTCCCTTGGATTCAGGAAAAGAACACATATCCCACTGTCTACCTCCCCACACCCACTTATATACACACATATTCAGACAAGGGTAGATAGGGAGAGAGCTTCTCCTTGTGAATACATCACTTCTACAAGAGTATACGTCCTCCTCTCCCACAAGCTCCTTCTTATATCCAGTTAGGAGAGGCCAGCCATACAGAGAGACAGGTGGTACCTGGGGCCAGCAGTTCCACCCACATAGAAGATGGAGGACTTAGTTCCTTTCTTTAGGCCCTTGCTGATGTCTGCATTTCTGGGCCAACTGCAAACGCTCAACTCAACACCTAGCACCAAGCTGTTATATTAGTATGAGAAACAACCTAAATGCCAATCTATGAAGGAATGGAAAAATACAATGGATATATTCAAATTATAAAATATTATGCTAAAAAGAATTAATTAGATCTATGTATATCAACATGAAGAAATTTTAGAAGAAAAACATGAAATGAGGCAGAACGAGAGTCCAGTGTTTTCTAATCTCAGTTTCCTCACTGGTAAAACAGGAATTCATTCATCTAAGGAATACTGACTGAGTGCCTGCTAGGTACGAGACCTGTTTTAGGTAATAGGGACAAAGCAGTAGAAAGTGAAATTAAAAACAAAAAAACAAAAAGCTCTTCTTTCATGGAGATAATGTTCTAGTGGTACAAATAGGAAGATAGACATAAGCAAATAACAAAGCTGCATTTAGAGCATGGCAGGTGATTATTTTAAGCTATAGAGAAATATAAAACAGGGAAGAAAAAACATAGCATCAAAGGAAGAAGGCTAGGAAATTGCGAATGTAATATCTCACTGGAGAGGTAAAATTCCAGCAGAGCCCTGAAGGAGGGCAGGAGTGAGGGAGAATCCACTGTCATGACGGACACACAGACAAGCTTGGAAGAAGCTTTCCCAAGCCTACTCTAACATACATTCTTTCCTATATTCCAGTGTTGACATAAAATATTCTCTAATTTTACGTCTTTTTAAGCATTTCTAAAGGAATTTATTTTCTGGCGCTGAGAGGAGGACTGAATAGTAGCATTTGAACCATTATTTAACCTGGAAATAATTTTATTTTATTTTAAATCAGTATATATCTTTTAAGGAATTGGATAAACAAAACTTGGGTTGCTACTGAATTATACAGAAATAATCATGCCTAATATACCTAGTGCTTCAGCAAGAGAGTCAATATTCAAATCTCCGATGTTAACATTTAAGTAGGCTGAATGAAAGGATTTGGCTTATTTCCTGAAGAACAATCAATGTAAGTCAAAATCTCACAGGCTTGCTTCTGAAATGTATTGTTTAACCTAATATTACTACCAAGCTAACTGTAAAGCTCATGTCAGGAGATATTCGGTGACAAATGGAAGGAAATCAAAATCAATGGCTGGAAAGAACTACATACGAAACTCTGCTGCTTAATTTAATGGACCTGGTACATTAAACAAGATAGCTTACTTCTTTGGGCCTCAGTTTCCACATCTGGGAATGGAAATACATTCCTGCTTTTTAGGAACTAAGGAAAAAATATACAAATGTTTGTTCTACATCTTGCTGGAGTCTAAGTTCCATGAGGGCAAGGAGTATGTGGGCCACATTAATCCCAGCACCCCTAGACCTATCCCAGGTGTCCCCTGGCACATAATAAGTGCTCATCAAATTTTATGAACTGAAGTCATGAATACATGGCAATGTACAAAATAGCATCTGGCACAGAAGAGATCCTCACACAGTAAAATATTGGTTTCATCCTTTCTTTCCTCATTCTAGGGAACTTTCTTTGCCTAAACCATTTTAACTGTCCTATGTTAATAATTATGAATCCCAATAGTTTTTTCTCTGCTTGGTAATTGACATATCAGGAACATAATAGAAATATTCAAGGCATGAACATGACCCATGCACTGAAAATGACTCCTTTCACCGGAAGGTGATCCTTAGGTGGACACTGGGTCTCTTAGCCAGCTCCAGCATCCTAAAGTATAGATGGTATCTCTTTAGAAACCTTTATTGTGATGTGAGAAAAAAAAAAGGCATTGATCTGCTTCCCTCAGTCAGGGGCTCACTCAGTCCAGGCATCCTCTTCCTGAGAGACTTACCCTCTGCCCAAACCAGGCATGTTCACCTGAAGTGTTTAGAGTACAGGAAGAGTCAGCAGATGGCAATCATAGCTAACAGGACTCAAGAAAAAGTGTCTGGAGGCACAAACTGGGGCCACCTGCTTTCTCTCCATGGTTTCCATGGCATCATCCCAGAGTGAAAAGAGGGCAGCTACAAATAGTCCTGGAGGTCTACACTACTCCTCAAAGGAAAGAGATTGAGGAGAAACCACAAGTGTAAATGACGTAAGGAGAAACCATATACATGTTTGGGTGCATTCTGAAGTCAGATTTGGTTCAGACTCCAGGTTCATTTTTGCAACTGGTTATTGCAACTTGACAATTGTTTAACCTGCCTGTGTCTCAGTATCTCCCTACGTGATATGATACTAACAATCAACATCTATTGAGCATGCCTAATGAGTTAGACACTGTTAATACGTGCCTGTCTAAAATCCTGGCAATAACCCAACGTGGTGGATGCTGGTAGTATTATCTTCATTTTACAGATGAGACAATACATGGAGCGGTTACATTACCCACCCAAGTTCAATACCCAATGCAGTGAGCCAGCACTCTTATCCACTATACCACTGTGAGGAGTGAATTAGATGGTATGTGAACAGTGCTTAAAATAGTGCCTGAAATACCATCATGCTTTGGGAGAACCAGGAACAGAACTTCCTGGCCAGAAATAAGGGATCATGGCGTTCCATCTGCAGCAGAGTTAATTAAAAATTAGACAGCTTTGGACCTTCTACTACAAGCCATGAGAAGCATTGAAGGTTGGCTCAGATGAGGGGAAGTCTATTAAAAGACCACGCCAGTGATTCACATGTGAAGCGAGAATGGCCTCAAAGAGCATGGTGGCTTGGAAACTAAGAAGGCAGGAGCACATGAGAGAACAGTGGCTACTGAGGAGGGTGACTGTTTAGAGAGGCAATCTCACAAAGGAGAGGACTTCAGGAAGGTGAGGATTAAGGCCATTCCTTTAAAAATGGACGGTGGGCCAAGAGTGAAAATAGGCTTTCAGAGAACGTGGATGCATTCCATTGCAATCATGTTAAATTTTAAAAGCAAGCAAGACACGACAGCCAGACAGAAGATGAGGAAAAAAGGTTCTTGGTAAAGACATGAGAGCAGACAGGAAAAACCTCCATAAAAGAGGAAGCTCTGAAATGAAACCACCTCGAGTAAACCTCTGCTTTTATATTTTTCTCCCAACAATGCCAATTTGTTGGGCTCCAATTCCTCATTATTACATTCTAATACTTCCTTTTTATGGGAGTAGGAGAGCTTTATGGAAGATGAAGAAATTTTCACATGTGCTCCTTTTCTGAATAAGCTGTTCTGTGAAATAATTTGTTTTTGTGGATTCTTGAGGCCTGAGTCTTTATCTTGAAAAGAGGAAAGAAAGTCTTTCTTTTAAAGTGGCTTTTCCACAGTAATAACTAAAAGAGACAATGGGGGAAAAGCTTTCACAACCTTTTATCTGAACATTCCATTGAACTGTTCAAATTATAACAACTTGTGTCTGAGTTCTTCAATTTGAAAAGTGCACAAAACAAACTTTTTGTTCTCCTCAAAAATAATGTGGATGTTTATCTCTGCAGGAGAAAAGAATTCGAAAGTTTAGAACATGCATCGGGCTTTTCACCTGATGTCAAATCAAGCGGGATGCCTTCACATGTCAGGAGGCTCGTGTGCTGCACTCTGGGCCTGCCGACGCCCCGCCCGATATGCTGAAATTCCCACTCAGCTGTTCATCTCGGGGGGATGCTTTGTGCTGCAGGCATTAACTCTTGAACTGCCGGTCTCAACTACAGCCATTAAATCTTCATTGTGTTAACTACCCAGAAGAGTTATGTGAGGTATGGGTCCCTTTTTAGGAAGTGGTCCTGTGGTAGAAATAGTTTAATATAGAATGAGTATTTCAATAAAAATGGAAACAGATGGAGGCAAAGGTGAAAAATCTTTTAAAGTGCCCAACCGTCTTATCCCTGGAGAGCCCTCAGCACACCACATCTGAAAGGGGTCATGCCAGCAGGTGCACAAATGGCAACCTTGAATGTTCAGTTCCTTCCTGATTGTGTAGCACTGGATCCCTTGCCAAAACTTCAGTGTTCTCAGTTTTTTCATATGTAAAATGAAGACAAAATGCCTTTTTCAAAATGTTGTTATTGTAATAATTACATGTATAAAGTACCTAGAATAGTGCATCCAATAAATGTTAGTACCTATCTCCCTCTCAGTTATGAATCACAAGCTCGCCCTCCAACCTTGCCCCGACACCTACCAGGCTCTGCTCCTCCCTGCATTCATATCCCTTTGGGATTTCTGGGATCATATGTAAAACTATAAATGGCCAACACTATTTGGCTAGGAAAATCGTAAGAGTTTTCTTTTACACCTGTTGTACCAAAAAGACTTTCATGTGTATTTTGCAGTCAAAGCCTCCTAAGATGACAGGTAGAAGGTGGCATCAAAGGGAAGAGGTGAGACCACGGAGGAAATTTATTAGAGAGGGGATGTCTCCCTCTTCCTCTGTCTTAGGTTCGCATCCATCTTTTTCCATTATCTCTTGGCTTTGTATGGTCTTTAGCATCTGTTCATAAAGACATTTACTGCAGCATGTTGGTTGGGGGGTCCCTCTCTCTTATACAGTATCTTTGCCTCAACAGGAAAGTATCACCATTACATAGATTCTACATATACATGCAGAGAAAATAAAGAAGTAAAAGAAATCATTGAGGAATGCTATATACTAGATAGGGGAATTCAAGATGGTAGGTTTTACCTAATCCTGGAGCTTCCATCATTTCAGGCCCCTAATGCTTATCTAAATAATACAAACCACTTCCCCAACCCCGCTGAAGCCATTCTAGATTTCTCTCCTCTAGAATTGTCACATTAAATTCATTTAAATGGGCCATTTTTCTAAAAATGCCATGTTCTGTCCTTAGCCTAGCTATGGAATCCTAATTAATCAGGAATTCTAGAAGATTGCACACAACACAGAGGATTTTAGGGTAACACCACCTAGGTAAGTGCTGACCACTTTTACCAATTTGTCCAAAAGCAAACAGATTAAAGTAGGAGTTGTAGAAGCATGTGTCACACAGACATCAGTAAGAGATTATGTCGGAAGGTGCCCACATAATCGTTTAAATTACATTTTTCCTTTGGGTCCAGGCCAAAGAGGCTTCCAGCCTCTTTATGTTATAAATAAAGATAATAACATACCACATTCCCCGTAATAAATAATTCTAAAATATCTTAACATTAGACCACTACACTCAAGAGAAACCAAAGAATGCAATGAACCTAACTGGTCGAACTCATTCCTTCAACAACTTTGTGGAGCACCGAATAGGTGACAGGTACACTTTAAGTGCCAGAAGTACAGAGAAAAAGACAACTTTCCATTCCTCAGGGAGATTACAATCTGTTAAAGGAGACTGGCCCAACATCACACACTTACAAAGTGGCATGAACTGTGCTTTAGTAGAGGTAGAGGTGATGGGTGCCATGGGAGCCCCGAGTCGTCAGCCATTGAACTGAATCTTGAAGGATGATGGAGAATGGAGGAACATTCTAAGCAAAATACTGAAGTATGGAAAAGTGTGGTGGATTTAGGAATAATATTGTCCTAGCCTGGGTCCCCTAGAAAACAGAACCCGACATAAGAATTAAGAAGCTTATACTTAACTTGGAAGGTACAAACCCAAGTCCATAAAAATGACAAAAGGAGAAAGGAGACCAGGGACAATGTGATAGAGGTGGATGCACTGCATTGCAATAGCTGCCGCTTCCCAAGCAAAGACAGAGCACATCGCTCAGCAAGCATGTTTGCCCAGTGCCTCTGCAGGTGAGCCACACCTGAGAGTAGTGCACAAGTGAGAAAAAAGAAGAAAAGTTGTGTCTGTTTTCCCACCAGCCTAGGTTTTCTCCATGGTGGGTCATCTGGCTGCCTGACAGCTAATCGGGGATCCAGACCCCACATTGGGGTGTGATGATCATCCAGTTCTGAAAGGAAAGGCATGACCTGATGCAGGTGGTTTGACAACTGAGAAAAAGAACAGATTAGGCACTCTGGGAAGCCATTGTGACTAGAATGTAGAAAGCATGGAGGGAGGAGGAGCAACACAGGGCAGAAACAGCAGTGATTAATTTGTGAAGGCCTTTATGGACTCCTTGGAAAAGCTTATATTTTATTCTCTGGGTCAAGAGATTTTTTAGGAATATGAAGGTTGGCCAGATACACTACACAGTTAACTGAGTAAGTAAAAGTAGACCTGCATTTTCTACCGATTATTTAAATATTTAGCTAAAGTTAAAGAAATCTTTTCAGGCTATTCCAAACTGAATTGTAGAGACAATTGACTGAGATGCTATAATTACATGGGGAGCAGACAAGTTGTCAATGAATACGCAATGGTAGATGATCTTGTTTATTTTGTTTAACTGCGAATAGGAATTAAATTATAATTTGCTCAAACAGCATAAGGCTACCAGCACCACATGTTATCTTGAGTTTTTCTAGAATTACGGGCGTTGGCTGATACGACTGTTGATATTCTCTGGGAAACTGCCTCCTTTCCACACCTGGTTTACAAAGCAATCACCCCGAGGATGCAACCACATTCAGTGCTCTTTGAAACACAACCAAGAATAACATCTGGCAGTTTTTGGAAGAATGATTTTTTCACTATATAGTAATAGTTGTTGACTAACAACACCAGCATTCTAAACAGCTTTTCATAATCCACAATCTCATTTCATCAGCGCAGCAAGTTTATGAGACAGGAATCACCCTTTTTGTACAGATGTCAAAAGTCAAAGACTCAGAAACATTAATGTGCCCAGTGCTTACGGATAATTAATAGTGCTGCTGAAATCTGGACCCTGGGCCACAGTTCATTTATCTTCATCCAAGGTCCACACTTCCTCTGGTCTACTCCACTGCCTCTCAGAGTTGTTTTGTGAGAAGACAAAGTTCCCCCCGCCCCCACCCTTCTAGGAACACAAAGCCTCAGAAGTTGAAAATGTATCCAAATATCCATAATTTTCCTATGGCACATTTCTGAACATCTTTCTTGAACAGAGTGATCTTCTCAAATGATACCAAAGCTTGAGGGATTCACTTCCACATACATTATTTCCATAATTGAAGTTCTTCTTCCCATTATGGGTTTTTGTTCACACCTTTAAAACCTACAGAGTTCCCATGATCTTAATATTCCCGAATTCAGAGATTCTTAACAATCATACACCATCCTTCATGGTCAACAGACCTGAATTTAAATCTGAACTTCTTAATTAGATGTATAAACTTCAACAAATAATTTAACTTCTCTGAACCTTGATTTACTTGGCTATAAAATGGGGCTTATGGTAGCTCACTTATGAGATTTCTAGTTTAATAGACATTAAAAGAGAGAAGAAATAGGCAACAGTTTTGCCTGACAGTTGCAAGAGAAATGAGTATCAATTATCCCAGTGTACACACAGCTCCACCTAATCATGACCCAAAGTGATTAACTCAACTTTCCACGGCCAGTCCCCTTATTTCTTTGAGGGTTGCTTGCCTTCAGAAATAAAGACATTGCAATGGTGCAATGAAGTGAGCGGCTTAGAGCACTGACTTTAATCAGTGCAGTGAAGATGAGAGTGACAGTTTCTCTTTCGAAGTTGATGACAAATAGGATGGGACAGAGGGAAAAATGAAGAGTCCCTCAGACTCCCTCATGTGTCTGGGATCTGCTTCTCTGGCCCTGCCTGCCAGTCCATGGGCCTCACCTTTGTGTCTCTCCTTCCTTCCTGCCTCTGATTCTGCTGTTGCTGACATTAGCCGACATGACCCCCTACTGCACCTGTATTCGTAGCTTTCATGTGGTAACTCGGTTCTGGTTCATTCTCATCCTCAACTCATTTGTTCAGAAACGGTTGTGGAAGATTTCTAGATAGATGACACAAGGATAGTATATGTCTTACCCCTTTTTCTCGACTTCCACTAAAGCAACCAATGGCTATGAAAGTTAAACTGCAGAAATATTTTAAACATTTAAAATTGCAAATATGGAACAATGTCTTTAAGGTATGCCCTTTAGTGTATTTGCACATAGAAAAAAAGCTGAAATACAATATAAAATAATAAAACAAAATATAAAGTAAAATGTCATTGGTCATCATCAGTGGGTCATTAGATTATGAGAGATTTTTACTTTGTTTTGCTCTTATTTGCTTTCAAAATATTAAATAATTAACCTGCACCACTTCCGTAAACAGCAACAGCATATTATTTCCTTTAAAATAAAACAAAAGAAATAAAAATATGAAATATATTATTATCTAAATTTTACAAAGTAACAGAGACTGTATTTCATTTTTATTTTGTCTACTTTAGATCATAAATCGCAATACTGAGCTTTCTGAAACAAGCCCCAAGGTTAGTACATAAGAAGTAGCATATAATTCCAATAGGAAAAGGACAATGTACATTTTAATGGTCTTGCAGTTACAGCAAAATGTAGATATTTAAAATACTGTATAATGAGTTGGTACTAAAATATGAAGTATGCCATTAAAATGCCACAAAAATGCTTGAACAGCATGACTATTAAGCTGGTTTTAATTTTCCATTTAATCATAAAGAATACACAGATTAAATTCAGATTTCTTTTCAACATCTTTATATCGTTGTATCTCTTTTCAGCATTATTATTATATCCCCTGAAGCGATCTTCATCAGCTCTCTGGCAAAGAGAATTTAACGTCTCTATTTACTTTCTCGACTTCCTCTTTTCCAAGGAACATTATAATCTGATAGTCTGTGTATCAGAAATTAACCCAATTACAGTGTTCCAATATTAAAACATGACACAAAAGATGCTTAGTTTAATAGCAAATATAGAAGGGGTAAGAAAGGAGAAGGAAGGGGTAAGAAAGGAGAAAGAATGGTCAGAGAATTAGAAAAATTTATTGAGGAGCTTAACAAACTACTGAAGTATTAACATTGAACCTTCAAAAACTCCTCCAGTACAGCCCACGACAGCTGCACTGTCATTTATGAATGTATGCTGTCTTCGATTTTCTCAATATTCACTTCTGCCTTCTGTTTATCTAAATTCTTCAAATAGAGACAATTTTATTTTTAAAGTAGGCTCAAAAGTGCTATCTACAGTACCTCTCTCCAAATTTCTTTCTTTCTTTTTTCTTTTTTCATACAAACTGACCACCTATTATGTTCCTGGGCACTGCAAGAAGCCAGGTGTGCCAATGAAATAAGACAAAGCCCTTGCCCTGAAAGAGCTCATACTCTGAAACAGATGTGAACTCATAAATAAACCATTGTAAGTTCTTCAACAATTTTCACAATGACCCTAGCAGCACAGAGATAAAAATGAGTAATTGTTGGTCTGGACAGTTGACAGTGAACAGCCTGCGTGAAACGAGATTCGTTAAAAGGTTACTGTAACTTTCCCCCAAAGAGAGAATGAGGTCTTTATCTATGTTTTCCCCAAAAGATAAGGTCGAGAGGGGAAAGCTTTAATGGAATAGAAAACTGGGAGACTGCTAAAGCTACCTACGAGATTCCATGTACAACCCAGTTTGAAAACCAGAGCGAAGGTGATGTGAAAAGAGGGTTGAGAAATCCGTAAGAGTTTAGCAGGTGGGAAAAAGCACAAAAGGGCACTCCAAGTAGAACGAGGAGCATGAGCAGAGGTATACACTGTTAATACAAATGATGTGCAGTGCGTCTAGACCAAAAGCTAAGTTTTGAAGGGCCTTGAATTCCCTAGTAATAATCTGCTATTTTATTCATCATGCAATAGAGATCTTCTTTATTTTACGTTTGCTTCAGGTGTACAGCACAGTGGTTAGACAATTATATGATTTGCAAAGTGATCTCTCCCTGATAATCCTAGTACCCACCTGGCATCACACATAGTTGTTAAATTGTTGACTGTGTTCCCTGTGCTGTACTATCCATCTCCACGACTATTGTGTAACTTCTTACTCCCTTTGCCTTTTTCACCCATACTCCCACCCGCCTCCAATTTGGCAACCATCAGCTTGTTCCCTG
This sequence comes from Carollia perspicillata, assembly GCA_004027735.1. Lineage (NCBI taxonomy): Eukaryota > Metazoa > Chordata > Mammalia > Chiroptera > Phyllostomidae > Carollia > Carollia perspicillata. The sequence goes on from PVKM010003844.1 coordinate 32,283, forward strand.
TATCTATGAGTCTGTTTTTGTTTTATTTGTTCATTTACTTTGTTCTTTAGATTCCACATATAAGTAAAATCATATGGTACTTGGTCTTTCTCTGTCTGACTTATTTGACTGGGTATAATACCCTCTCAGTCTATCCATGCTGTTGCAAATGGTAAGATTTCATTCTTTTTTATAGCTGAGTAATATTCCATTGTATATATGTACCACATCTTTTTTTATCCAATCATCTATTGATGGGCCCCTGAATTGCTTCCATATCTTGATGATTGTAAATAACACTGTAATGAATATAGGAATTCATAAATCTTTTTGAATTAGTGTTTTGGATTTCTTGATGTATATTCCCAAAAGTGGAATTGTTGCATCATAAAGTAGTTCTATGAGATCTTTTAAATGTTTTTAAGTATGGGAGTGAAAAATAATCTGATATAGTTTAGAATAATGGCTCTCTGGGGAAACAGATAAATAAAGATTAGTAAATGGCTTAGGACTTAAAATAATCAGAAGACTTTCAAGCTGGCCAGTGGTTTGTTCTGTGGAATTCTACCAGAAAGTGGATCATACTGTTAGATATTTTAATTCCATTCAAAGTTGATTCTCTATGCCATAGCTGTTATCCCAAAGTACATGAACTTTGGATTTTTAAAATAAATTTAACAATCATTTAGATATTAATAGAACTGAACTGATTTACTAGCCTCCGTTTGGTGTCAGAAAGATTTCACCCCTACACAGAGTAAACATAGAGAAAAAGGAGTAAAAATTCACATTTCTAAACTAGACTCAATTCTTTTTCTTCAATCAAGAAACTCTCCTTGAGCCATGGAAACAAATAACATTTTTAAAATAGTGTGTTATTGAGAAAAGCATGTGCTCTTTACTGAACTGTGGCATATTTTGAATCACCCTACCATTTAGCGCTGGGACATGGGAGGTATAGCCCCTATACTGTACTTTATTTTTATCAAGGTCGTAAGCCTTCACTCTCCACAGCTACCTTGGCTTGTACTCTTCAGAGAAGAGAGAGGACGGTGTCTCCTCACTTCTATGCAATTCCGCTCCTTCCCGCATGGCTCAAAGGGAGAACGCCTCGTCCTACTCAAGACCAGTCTCGGCACCTGGCCTGGACCCTTGCCCCTTCCAATGTTTCTCTCTTAGTGACTCCTTTTGAGTCTCCCTCTTGAATGCAGGTGTCTCCTCTTATTCTACATTCTTATTGAGCAGTTTCATTCATGTCATTGCCTTACATTTCCATCTGTATTTTGATGATTTTCTGATCTATATCTCCGGTTCTGACTTGCCCCTGAGGTCTAAGCAAAATTTGCTTAGACATGTATGTTCTAATGACACAGCAAGTGCAGTGGGTCAAAAATAAGTATAATTCCACTCCAAATATATTCTTCCTCTGCTTCTTATCTCAACACATGGCATCATTATTCTCATTGTTACCTATACCTTACAGTTACCTTACTTTTTTCTTTTTTTCTCCCACTTAGAGTCAAACTTTGTAGGTTCTTTGGTGTGTTCATAGCAATCACACAAATGCCCACCCAACACCCTTTACCAAACGCCAGCACTCATAACTCTCACTGGCCGCATTTATTCAAAGAAGAATATCAATCATGAGCATCTTTTATTTTGAGACTAATCTAAGTAACATTTGCCATTTCCATCCATTTTTATAAATAAGGTACTAGATTTTTTGTTGTTGTTTTGTTTTTGTTTTTCATTTGCTAGTGCCTAGTAAGGTAAACGTTTAATTCCTTTGATTCATTCCTGTGAGCAAACAATTGATGGCTTCTGTATAAGTTAAATTAATCTTAAAAACACACTGTCACAGCAAATTTCACAAGGAGAAGCACTTGAGCTAAGGCTGGGGGATAAAAAGTAAACATCTGAAAGGCAAATAAGAGAGTTGCGAGAGAATTTCAGAAACAGAGAGAGAGAGAACGGCACTGGAGAGCATAGAATTTTCAGACAGAGCCTGGAGTTCAAGGTGCCAGGGGAAGGGAGTGAGAAATAAAGCTAAAAAGGAGGCAGGAGCAAAATTCTATTTGCACCAGGGTGCCATTGAACAGTTGTTAGCAAGGGAGTGACCCAGGAAATATAAATGTTAGGGAGACCCCACTGTTTGTTGGTGAAAGAACTTAGCTTGAGTCATTCATTTTATGCCTCACAGACCTACTAGAATGCTTCCAAAGAATGTGTAAAAGTCAGAAAGGAATTGTATTAGATTGAAGTCAATGATAGACACTCTGTGGAGAGCAAACAATGCTATGCTGTGTGCAAAGCACAGTTCTGAGCTGTCTAATTTGAAAAGGGATATATTGGGCTGTTGTGAAGTTGAGACCAGCCTGTAAGCCCCACTCACTCCATTTGAAGGCTGGTGGTTGCCATGGTTACAGCTGCATGGAGTAGGCTTATTTATAGCTGTATACTATCTTTAGTAAATTCCACAACAGATGAGAGAAAATTCAACTGTGAAGCCATCTAAGTATATTGGAAGCACTTAGGAAGAGCAATAGAATTAAATATACACCAGAGAATCTCAAAAACACTATAGAGAGCCCCATTTTAAAAAACTACCTTGTGAACAGTGTTCTGAGTAAGTTTTTTAAAAAATAAACCCAGGATTTCGCATGCCCTCTACTAGCTTCATCTTTATGATTTATAAGCATAAGTTCCAGGGCAGGATTCGGAAATAACTAAATAAATATCTTTTGCTACCTATCATATATAAGACACCTACAGATATTGTAAGTCTTACAGTAACTACATAAGATAGGTACTATTTTTTATCTCCATTTTGCAAGTAAGGAAACTGAGATACAAAACAGTTTTCCAAAACCACATAGTCAGTAAAGACCACAGCAAGGCAAGAGCCCAGGCCTTCTGCTCCCAGCGCTCTGAAGCACTATGATACACGGAGTTGTTTTCATATGCACAACAAAACAATCTGGAGACCAGAACTCACTGGGAGACCAAAATCCACATTTATTTCAATTTAAAGTAAATATAGATCTAAAACGATTATTTGCTAATGGAGAACACCAAGAATCTATGCTGCAAAACCACCTATATCCTAATGTAAAGTCTCAAGCAAAACAAACTAGGAGCATCCTACTCCCATTTCAGAAGGAGTTGCAGCAGGATTCTTTCATAAGAAATTTTTTTCTGTTTTATAACAAATTAAATGCAATTCACAGAAAATTGTGTGCACATACACAAATTTTTGGAATGTATCCATTGTGTACCACAAAGTAAAACAGTAGGCTTATTAAAAAGGAACGGATATTGATAGCTGTTGAGTGTTTTCTTTCATTCATCTTGTCAAATCAATGTTACCTGTATTTTGCCATGTATAATGTTCTCCTGTATATAATGCACACCCACATTTTTGGCCTGAACTTCCAGAAAAAAATATCTTTCAATTTAATTACTTATTTATTTACATTTAGATACTTGTTTTTTGCATTATAAAGGAATTTTAGCATTTATTTTTGAATTTATGGTATAAGAAATTTTATGTAACAAATAATTACAAAAAATAAGAACAGATAAAAGTTATTTCAGGTACTATCCATGTATAATGTGCATCCTTATTTTTCCCTCAAAAATTTGGGCAAAAAGTGCACATTATACACAGCAAAATATGGTATTTTTGATCCCTAGTTAATAGATGAAAAAGCTAGGCTCACACTGGATAAAAACTTCCTCAAACATATATCTCTAGTAGGCAGAAGAAGTGGACCTGAAACCTAAATCCTTCCAATGCTAAAGCCTGGGGATTTTCCCCTTACGTCCTCCTGTATTATCCTGACTTAAAGGGGACAAAGACTAGGCCAGCTTCTAATGGAAGTTCTCCCCAAGACCAAGGAAATTGTGTCTGAGCAACCACAGCTTGTTGTAGGAGATGGACTTTGCCTAGACAAGTTCTCATTCAATGGAAGAACCACTCACTTTTTGGACACACATGTATTATATTACCATGACTTGGGTAGGAATAATATGTCCTTCACTAAGAGAGGCTTTGAGTAAAAGTAATAAGGTAAAGCTTTGGGATTCATATTATAGTGAGTGATCATATAATCTAAAAATCCTGTAATATTTATTCACTCATTTGTTCAAATAAATTTTTCCTAAGTACCTACACTGTACATTTTATTGTGGTAGGTGCCGGGGACATACAATGGTGACTAAGACAACCAAGTATGATCATTTTGAATGCTAGTGAAACTGCAATCTTAGATTCACAAAACATTCAGGATATTCATTCATCTGACAAACTTTATCGAGTGCCTACTACACACACCAGACAGCATACAAGACAGGGAGGCCATAAAGGGGAATAAGTCACATTGCTGGAGGCAACTTTAGAGATCAACCATATGATTGACAACTAAACTGAAAGTACCAAGGGCCTGAGCACACGTCCAAGATCACACAGGAAGGATCTTTGGCTGCTGACTTTTCTTAAGAGTTGAAAACACTGTGAAGTCTCCTGCCATTTCTGACACTTCATGGTGTAACATAATTGAAACTTGCTGTCTTTTCTCCTAAATTGGAAGAGATCCTAAAAAAAGGTAAGATCACATCTGCCACAAAGAAAGATGCTGGAGCCATAACCCCAACAACAGTCTAATGTCAAGCATGCCAAGGTTGAGAAATCCTGATGTAGCCTATTTTTTAATAAAAAGCGCTAACGAATATAAATTATAAAATAGTGTCCTCTATGCCTGAAATAAAAGAGAAGTTTACATAAGGCACTAGGAAGTCATTTCACGTCACTCAGAAATAAGTTGTCTTCAAATCCTGAAAACTGGGGAGAGAATCCTGGAAAGTATATCACCAATTCCAACTTGGATGAAAGGAATATATCCAACTGGATGATAAACTTAGACAGGTCCTGACCTGAACACCTCACTCATTTCTCAGTCCATACATTTACCAAGTAATTCCTAGACCTCTGTTTGGTTTCATATGCAGATTATGTCAAGGAGAAAAAGTTTCACTTGCTGAGTAGCAAAAACCATGGAATGGGTGGCTTATTGGCTTTCAAATGAAAAATAATCCCATTTGGTCTTACACCAAACATAGGTAGTCCCCAAACCCGGGTCAGGGAGGTCCCAGGTCTGTAGAACGCTGTAGTTCAGACCCGTAACCACAGAGTCTACGCCAGTCCTCACCTGCTTTGTACTGCGACCGTCGTCTGCCAACCATTCTCTGACAACCTTACCACCGCCACTCTCCGCTTTGAATATTTAAATATCTAAAATAAATACTGAGGTCCTGGCTTTGGAGATTTAGATTTTTAAGTGATGTAAATGGGAACTGAATTCTCTGCAAGTACCCAAAATTAGACATGTACACAATAAGGGACCCTTCCTAGTGGTAACAAAATAGTCAATTAAAATATTAACTATTAAACTGACTCTCTGCCACAAGATTCTTCTGATCAAAAATAACTAACACAAACAAAGGCAAGCAAATTGACAAATATCAAAACATTTTTCAGGCAATTTCAGAAAGTAAAGAAGGAAAAAATATAGGGTTGTAATAGTAGCATGACAAAAATAACATCTGAAGCTCTGAAAGGGAAAAGATAGCCTTTTTTACAATGTAGTGGGATAGGCAAAAGGAGGTTTACAGTCATGAGTCCACGAAACACAGAGTTTATTCTTACATTATTATTTATGCATTATTCTATTATTATGATTATTAACCTACTTTTGCTCAGCCCTGTGTATTCAAGCCATGTTAGATATTCATGCATTAAGGAGCATAGCATGGAAACAATAATAGCTAATATTTATTGAATGTTTACTATTTTCACTTTAATCTTCACGACAACCTAAGAAAGGTAAGTTTTGTTAAAGGAGGAGATAACACAGCTGATTTCTGAAATAAGGAAGCACAGAGCTGATTTTATTGCTTACCTAGATACGGAAGAGCTGTGCTGGTCAGGTATAACCTCGCCAAGCGGCTGATATAAGGAGAAAAGCACATATCCATAATAAAAATTTATGTGCCAATAGTAGTGCTGCCTCAGAATGTTTTTAAAGGGAAATATCTCAGAAATGCATTGAGAAATTGACAAAATGACACCAGTGAAAGATTTCTACGGATCAAGCAAACAAACAAACAAAAAAGCAAAGACAGAGACGAATGGAATATTATAATTAATAAGGTTTATCTAGATGCCCTGGTACATTTTGTCTAGAGTCTACATCTCCTTTGTTTAGCATATGGTCTCTTTTCTTCCTTAGCAGGCCAGTCCCCAGTTCAATGCGAAGATTTGGTCTTAACGGTGAGTCTGGTGGCCAGCCAGGAAGGGAGTGGAGGATATGTCCTTATAGGGACACGTATTGACCTGCCAGGCAGAGGCCTCCCCCATGTCTTTAAGCAAGAAGGATGGTCAACATTGGCAGAAAGGGGCGGGTCACTTATGCAGGCCCAGAGGGTACGGAGGATCTGAGGTTTCAGATTTATAGAGTACAGTGACCCATATGTCCTCAGAGTCCCTCACCTTTCTGATCAGGTCCCTGCCTTTGGCAGAGCCTACTTGTTGGAGTAGACTATTGATTTTCTCTGGGGTACTGCTACTCTTGTACTTAAGTCTTAATCTTAATCTGATTGAGATTTTTTCACCCTTCCATCTATAAGAGAAAAGAGCCTCTTAATATCCTATGAAAGAGCCCTCTGACTTTCCTATTTTACCTTAATCAACCTTCGGCCTGTCATTGTCTTCTCTGATGCACAAATATTGCCCAGCAGCAGACATCCAGTTTTGTAATTCTTCTCATAACTACCTCTCTCATAAATCCTAAATACTTTGTACTGTTCCAGCCAGTGCATTTCCTTCCCACGTTACCCCTCTTACTGTCCCACTAGTGAGCTTGAACAGCCGCAAAATTCCAGGATGCCAGGGGCTATGGGTCCTCTACCCACCACAGGTTAGTGAGTTTATCTAGCTCCAAAATGGCATTATAGAGTCAACTTCCTAAAACCACTTCTTTTTCCTTTTAAGTACATGGTTGTCTAACCACTATGCTATAGACTTGAAACTAATACAAAATAATATTGAATGTAAACTGTATTTTTAAAATAATAAAAACAAAGCCATTTTTTGGGCCACCATAGGCTTGATTGCCTGGAAGCACACCCTGGAGTGATGATTTGTATGCAGGGGGTTTATCGGAGAGGGGTTTCATGAAGCACTCCTAGGAAGACTGGGCAGCGGGGAGAAGCTGAGTGTGATGCAGGGTGCAGTGGCAGCAGAGGCTCCTGCTAATCCCACAGGGAAATCAGGAGAGAGGATGGCCCTGCAGAGTTGTCTGAAATTGAGGCAAGGGGCAGGCCTTGTGACTCCACACTGAGCCTTTGTGGAATTGGGTTGCCCCTAGGGGGCGTAACCTTAGGAAAGGCAGCCCTCTTTGACTGAAGGCAGCTCCTTGCATCCCAGCGCACTCCAGGCAGCTGGGAGAAGGAACAGATGCTCTGGGGATCTGGGAAACTGGTATTCCACAAACAGGAAATAAACTTTCTTTTCCATGCATTTCTTTTCACCATGTTTTCCAGAATGTTCTAACTCCTTGAACTTTGAAACCAACTAAGTATTTGTTTTCTATTGGCATAGAATTGCTTCCGATAACCCTATAAATTTCCACGACAATCACTTACTTTATATAGGACTCTACCTGTTTCTCCAGAATATTTTTTAACCCATCATAGACAGACAGACAACTTATTCTAGGTTTTCTCGTAAAATTAGTCTTAATTTTTGGCAAGTGTCCACTTGTGGTTAAGAAATGAGGGTAGGAAGAGCTCCACCACACGTGGAGGCAAGGCAGATTTTAAAAAGAGCTGAGATGAAGTCCCAGTTCCAACAGCCCCCTGACTGTTCTCTGAGCAAGTCCATCCTTGCTCCGACTGCCTGGGGCATCTCTCCAACGGGATCCCCATCATGCTTGTTCTGCCAGCCCTGACCTTGGCTTTCAACCCAGATTGCTAACTGAACAGTCCTCCCGGATTCTGCCCATGCCTCTACGGAGTGCCCAAACACTTAATACTTCTCTGGCTATAAAATTTGGTTTATGATACAAACTTTCTCTCCCTCCACTGTCCCTTCATTCCTTCTCAGCTCTTGATTCCGCTCCCCTAAACTCTCAAGATTTTAGTATCTCTAGATTCTTACCCTTGATCTCTCTGCCTTTGACTAGCCTTGGATTAGCCTTAAGATGAAAATAGTTGATACCCTAAGGTTGTTGATAAATTTCAAAGGCTGCTCTCCACCAGGAAGGGCAGTTCTGGTAGCCTGCCACAGGCAAGAAAGCAAATGAGAAGAACCAGAGAAGTGACTGTGCAATCAGACCCAAGGGCTGATGACAAGCAAACAGTAAAAAACAGGTCAAAAGGCCAGTACTGAATCAGCTCATAAACAGAACTGCCAAAAAGGAGCAACCAAGGACATATTCCAGAACATTCCCCATGGAAGGAACTGAGAAGGCCTTGAGATCTTTTCGAGATTTTCCATATACATGTGTGATAGATAGCCCGGGGTCAAGGTGGAAAGGAGGCTGTTGTCAACACTGGGAGATGCCTAAGTGAAACAGTCCTACGGGGGGAGCTCTTGCAGAATGCTGCCTGAGGACCACGATCTCATCTTCCGTGAGGAACCCCTGCTTTATCAGCTCATTCACCATGTAGGAGACCAAAATCTACACACCGACAACTTCATCTCACTCTCGATCACAGGGTAGTTTGGGGAGAACAACACTCAAAGCTATAGAGAGGCGTGCAGAAGAGCATAGCTCTTTGAGAAAGGATGATTATAAAGAAATTTTGAAAGACAGAATTTTCTTGCTATGTACTCTGAAACTCTAGCTATTTTCTTTAATAACAAATTATGTATTTTAGAGTAGGACATTTCATTCCAATTTAGTAACCTAAATCACAGCATGATAGGAACTATCTTTTCCTATGAGCCACAGTTCTGAATACTGTTGATTTCTGAAATAGGATCCTATGTTGAAAATGTCTCCAGATTTTCTGATTGCCTTTTGAAAGAAGTATGATGATACAGACGAAAGCTGTGGTAGCTCCTACAATCACATCAGAATTCACATTACAAGCATAATTAGCATGACATTTTATGAATTTAGTTCGAAGAATGCTGCAAAAATTTCTAACTTTGCAGAGATCAAAGAAAATTAGATATTTAGATCACTAGAGTTACCTTTGCTCATATTTAACTGTTAAAGTAAATTGTAATTAATTCACCAACAATTCCTGTCTTGTTTGAAAATAAAAAATTGGAAATAGTCTAGCGTTCTTCTCATTAGCTCAATAACTGAAAGACTAGGGGAGTCACATAAGTCGAATTCATTACCTAGTGATCCTGGGTCTAGTTTTATTTCATGCTGGAAAACACTGGAATATTGTAGCAAATAAATCAAATTATTTTAGTAGCATGAAATAATAGAGAAAAATTCATTATGATTATGCTTATATATTCATTTAGAAATTAATAGATATGTATTCAAATCTATTGGACACACAGGCCTTATGCTAATATTACCAAAGCTAATTATTTTATTATATTTCAAGTCATTAGGGTACAAAAATGAATGATTTACTTTAGTATTTATTAGTACGTGTGAAGCATTTGAATTGCATAACTGGCGCTTCTCGGCAGTAACCCTAGATCAGTCGCCCATTTCTTTATACTGTGTTGGAAATTGTAGTTAAACTTTCTAAACTAACAAAAGATACGATTATAACAAAGTTATAAACAGTATTCGAATTGGATCTTGTTAATGACACAGATGAACATTGGCTAGGTTTTGGTCTTAAGACAACATACATGCACACGCACACATGCTAAAAGAAGCCCAGTGTCTGTTTTGTAGATGATGATAGACAACTCTGACAATATGGTTTTCGCCTTCATGGCCACCAGACTTTTGCTAAAACTAAGCGATCTCTATATCTGACCAACGTGCAACAACACATTCTGGCTGCTTGCAGAAACTTTTTTAGCTATTCACACAACATGACAATACTGCAAATTATGCATCAGCTCTCCATCGCTGTAGTCCCTGCTATGAGACTCACAAAACCTAGTCGCAGGTAACTCATAGAGTTGGAGTCACATGAATTATCCAATGTCCAAAATTATGGGCTGAAAAATTATGTCAACACCTGGAGGTCCTTACTCATAACTACACAAGCATCTGTTTTGGGCTGGAGCTTTATTCCTTATCAATGCCAAGTTGAGACTGGCTTAATTGTGCAGTTTCTAGATATTTGGCTGACAGCATATTGTCAGTATGCTTGATTATAGCAAGAACTCATAATTGTTTTCAGCTGCAAACAAATGCAAGGCTGACTCTATAGAGGTACATGTCTTCTGTTCCTTTGATCAACAGCTTTGGTTTGTCCCATCAAGATACCCTCGGTACACAGCATTTCAAAGTTGGGTACATTCAGTATATTGTATATTGTAAGATTGTTTGACATGCATGCTAGTTGTTAAATTTTCTTCCCTTACAGATAGTTGAATTGGAACCACCAAGTTACCAAGTGGGCCCATACTGAGCTTTGGATTTCAAGGGCCAAAGCTAGGACAGAGGAAAAGCCAGAGTCTGAATCTAAGCCAACATACAAGCATAATAGACATGCTGAGTTCAAATCCCAGACTTTGGAGCAAATTGCTGACCTTCCCTATGTCTCAGTTTCCTCATCTGGAAAATGGGAACATTTGAAAGGGATACCTAATCAGAGGTTTGTGATGATCAAAGTATGTGATTCCTTGAGCTGCCAATAAATATTAATGATTAATAGCTAATAATATTGAATGTCAATAGACACCATCTATTAATAAGTAAGCATTAAAGTTAATGGGCAATAAACATTATCTATTAATATTATTGCTGTTATCATGTAGAAAAGTCCTTCCTCTTCCTTGAATTCCAGACTTCCCAACTGTAAAGTGGGAGTAATAAATCCTAAAACTGTTTTCATACTCAAATAAGAGCATTTACACAAAAACACTTCATATAGTGTAAAGTGTATCAAAATACATAGTGGTATTGTTGTTCCTTCTGCTGTTGCTGTCTTCATTGGCATTGGGGTAGTCACCCAGTGAGAGGGAGGGGCTTCTTCATATGCTAAATTTAAAAAGGTACACAAGGATTCCAAAACGAAGTTGACTTATTATTACATGCCGCGCACTGTGCTTGTTCAGTACACGTCTACCCTGTGTTTACACTCCATTGGCCATTTCAGCAACACTGGCAAAAGCTAAGATGCCCGTACACAGTCTGTTATCTTTTCCCATAATCTCTATTTCTTCCTACCTTCCCTCATTCTCCAAAATATATGTTTGGAAATCCTCCAACCCTATAGATACTGCTTCTGATATCCATAATATTTAAGGATTGATTTTAATAATAGGTCATAAATTTTAGTGAGAAGTTCTAGATGATCATGAGACTTAGGAGAATGATGTTGCTGGATATAGTGGTAAAATGGTAATATATTCTATCTTTTATAATTGTCACCTTCAGTGTAAAATTGGGACCAATAATCTCTTCTCATTAGAATGTTGTATGGATTGAGGCGAAATATACTCCTCACAGAGATCAAGACACATAGGAGTCACTTAATGGCTGACTCTGAGTCTGATCTGAACTTCATTCGGTACAGTTCCATCTTAGTGTCCTGGACTAGTGTTAGCCCTGCCCCCAACAGCACAAAGCACCATCTTACTACTGAGTTTCAAAACTCATTTGGATTAACTGGAATTTATATGGCAAATAAAGAGAGTGAAAGCTAGAAACGGGATAAGTTCTTAAGGAAAGTTAAACCGTATTGCTAATCAATAATAATCATGTCCCATGAATAAAATTTATTTTTGACTGAAAATGAGGAAGTTGTAGTTAATGGAAGGATCTATTGCTGGGTTAATACAACTTCAGTGAAATGCCATTAACTTTCTCTGCCTCACTTCCTCTATCTTTAAAACACTGGTTATAGTTGATGACTTTTATGACTGTCAAATTAAAAGTTATGTTCATGGTGGGAGAGATGGATTTGTGGATTTTAATAACATCTTCCTCTCCATGAAGCATTGCCAGCAACAGGAAGTCCCTAGAAGCTGAAAACTGGTGTAAATGTGCACTCATATAATCAAGGTTATATCCATGAATTTGTAAAATAACATTAATAATGTCCCTTGTCTGTCATATTGTCCTAAAATGTTTTTTGTCCACAATTTATAAGAGGAAAACCTTATAACTTTGTGAACAACCTTCAAAACTAATTTCAATGGGAGCAGAGAGGTTTGCAGATATAATAATAGATAATAATGGACAGCTAAAGAGTGATTTAGAAAACCTGGTCTGAGTTTTCACGAAATCATCCCTCTAAGAAATGCTGGCATAGTGCAGACAGTGACTAGGAGTGATATGTTCATGAATTCTTTTATTTTGCATTGAAGCATTTTATTTGCATGTATGTATTACATCCCTAGAAAAAGAATCCCAGGTTTTTCCCTCCTGTTTGTTTTCATCTGGCTTCTTCATGGTCCATGATGGCCACTGAGGTTGTCAGTACAATAAAACCAAACTGATGGGACAGAAGCAGGCTGTTCTGCCATTTTTCTAGCTCTTTGAGTTGCACATCGAACCTGGGCATGATTAGTCCATACTTGTTTAACCCGCCTATGATGTTCACAACAATCTTCCCAGCTCTGTGGTCATCCCTAATTTCAAATTCACCAATGTAACTATGCTTCATCATCACAGCTAGAAACTGGATGATGGCTTTGCAGCACGGCCTTATACGAACCTGGTATTTGTCTCTCTTTTCAGCATTGTTGATACCCTTGAGAGCATCAGCCAGGACATTCACGTGCACCATTATGGTGGCACAAAAAGATGGCGGAAATAGTTCATGAATTCATAATGTGATTCCTGGGAACGCCATGGAGGAGACAATGTAAATGATGGTTTGTTCCCAGGACACTGGCATGTAAATTCCCAGCGAGAAGCTGGAGTGGACATTGCTTGTGCTACCCAGATCCCTCCAGGTCCCTTCCACTCTTGCTGTGGAAGGGCTCCTTCACCAACTCTGGTATGCTTTTGCTTCCAACAGCCCACACTTGCAAAGCTAATCTGGAGGACTGCCCTGGGGCTGCTGGAGCCACTTTGCCCAAGAACACAGAAAGCCTGAAATGCTTAGAAGTTTACAGAGGAAAACTAAAAAGTACAGGAGTGTAAAACTCAGCTCTCTTGCTTTGCCGTGGAAGAGCACTGAAGCCTAATCTACATTCCAAAGTTCTCCTCTGCAATCAAGCTAATGCTACCTTCTCGGGAGTTCCTGAAATCACAGGTGATGGCTTCGTCCTCCTCCCAACTGCACTTCCCCCAAAGCCTTAATCAATCACTGACACACAACCCTCCTCTCAGTCTTCCCACAGATCAAAATAGAAAAAATCCTGTCCCTTGAGGACTGCCATGGATAAAAAAGAATCAAACCTAAAATAAAAGAGAATGTCAGGAGACACAATCTTCACAGCAGCATCATTCTCAATAGCTGAAACATGGAAGTGAGCCAAATGTCCACCCATGGATGAGTGGATGAACCGAATGTGGCGTATACATGCAGTGGGATATTATTCCACCTTAAAAAGGAAGGAAATTCCAACACATGCTACCACATGGATGAACCTGGAGGACGTTATGCTAAGTGGAATAAGCCAGTCACAAAAAGACAAACACTGTATGACCCTGCTTACATGAGGCATTTAGAGTAGTCAAATACATACAGACAGAAAGCAGAATGGTGGGTGCCAGAGGCTGGTCAGGGTTGGGGAATGGCCAGTTATTTTTAATGGATATGGAGTTTTAGTTTTATAAAACGAAAGGAGTTCTGGACATGGAGGTGGTAATGATTGCACAACAATCTGAATATGTTTAATATCACTGAACCAACCACACAGTCAAAAATGATGGGCAATTTTACATTACGTGCGTTTTACCACAATAAACGGCTGACAGCTGTCTGGGGGGGAAGGCACTCAGTGAGGGTGGTGAAGGGATTGAGCAATAAAAGAGGGAAAATCCTCATGGATATGGACAACGGTGTGGCAACTGCCAGGGGGGAGATGGGAAGAAGGTGGAGGAGGGTGTAGGGGGGATGAATGGTAATGGAAGGGGACTTGACTTGGGGCGGTGAACACAGGTGATGTGTTGTGGAATTGCGCACCTAAAACCTGTATAATTTTGTTAACTAGTGTCATGCCAATAAATTCAGTAAAAAGGGAGAGAAAAGACTGTCTTCAAAGGAATAAACACTAGACTGCTTTAAATTTTTTTAAAAAACTAGAAAAGAAATAGAATGTAAGATCCCTATCTGGAGTTCATTTGTGGAACATGGGACATTAGACCTGGAAAGAACTACCGGAGGTCAGACACTATTCCTATAGGATATCCTCCATGCTGGCCCAGGGAAAAAGGCCTTACACTCCAGACATCCAAAGAGGGCAGTAAAAGGCTGAGAGCCCTCCGTGGAATCAGCAGGCTTCTAAGAGTCACTAAGTTAATATTCAAGCAAGAGACGCAGGATATCAAGATTGCCAGCTAGTGGAGATCACTCACCAACAGCTACAGATGAGACTTAACAGTCAGGAATTTATGAGCCACCCATATGACAGCTTCCAGGGATTTGCCTGGGTGCAGGCTCAGAGTCTAAGAGTTGTTACATCTTCTAGGGCAGATGTAACAAATCTAGACGCATACAAATCACCCCCATCACAAAAGACAAGACATGATGTACAGCATGAGGAAAATACAAGTTGAATTCTATGAAAATGCAGAGTAGAAAAATCTGCTTCTAGATGAGGAGATTTCCAGCAGCTGGGACTATGTAACAAAAGAATGCAAATGAGGTGTTGCAGAAAGTAAGCACCTAGAGATTTAGGAGGAGCTCTGATATGTTACAAATGCCATGGTATATTGATTCAAGCATTAACTGACTCCAGCTAACTCCGGACTTACTCAAGTGTTACTCACCTTCAAATGTCACACATGGACACTCAAGAATTGCAAATGTTCCTAAGATATACAGTGTCATTTGTTACACATGCTCATAGGTCACACACCAATTCAAAAGTCTCTATTCACTGTCTGCTTATCCAGAGGGCTGAAGGGAGAATTTCAGTAGAGCAGTCAGATTCATTCCTCATGGAATCTTCCTTCCCTCATAAAATTCCATCTAAAGGGGGGTCCAGTCCAACCTTAGTCTTTCACTTTTACCCTCGTAAAGGACGTGCTGATATTCGTTCTATACACCTCCAGAAACTCACAAAGTGAAGAACGCTTCCCCCAAAAGGCTACGTTCCACTGAGCTTCACAGCATTAATAATGACAACTATAGTCACATCCTATCACACACAAACTCAGGACATTAACAGATCCATCAGCTTTGTATTGATTATAATCCATAACAGAGGCCTCTTTAATAATTTGGAAATAAAAGCCACAGAAAGAGAAACTTTATACTCATAGTTTCCAACCAAACCAAACCCTACCCCTCTCCAGAATTTCTCATCTCAGCGAGTGGCATCCCAGTCCACACAAGTCTCAGCAACGGCCTGTATGTCACCCTTGTCTCCTCTCTGTCTCCGTTCACCCACATCCAACTAATCGCCTCATCCCGTCATGCCTGCCTCACTAGTACTTCTGTTCTCCTCCAGCTTCGTCCCCATTGCCTTACTTCAGGCACAACCACAGCTTCCTCACCACTCTGACAACTTCCTGTCTCCCGACATTCACTCCTGACTCCCATATTATAGCCATAGTTGTCTCTCTGAAGTGCAGATGTTAAGGATAAACTCCAGATACTTATTGTTTTTTTGAGGGGAAAATAGGTATGTGCATTATACATGGGTAGTAAGTGAAATAAATACCTTGTATCTGATCTTATGTTTTGTAATCATTTATTACATAAAATTTCTTGTGCCATCATATATTCAAAAATAAATGCTAAAATTCCTTTACAATACAAAAAATAAGTACCTAAATATAAATAAATAAAAATGGAATTAAAAAATTAAAATGAAAGATTTTTTTCTTGGAAGTTTGGGCCAAAAATGTGGGTTCACATGATACATGGGAGCACATTATACATGGCAAAATGAGGTAATTTGCATGGCAAACATGGCTTTTTCAGGGTCCCCACAGAAAACTCATGACACACACAAAATGGGAAATTGAGATATAATGAGAAAAATATTTTCAAAGGACTAGGCAGGATTTAGGGCCTCGTAACAATGGAGCAGCCACCTGCCTCAGTTTGGCCAGGACTTAGCATTTCCTGGGAGGCAGGACTTCCAGTCTGAAACCCAGAAAGTCCCAGCCAAACCCAGGAAGAGCTGTTCACACCCGGTTACAACTGGAAACACCACCATCGTAGGTCTGAAAGAGCAGGAGAAGGACGTGGTTACCAGAACCCAGAGAGGAAAGGTGTGTGAAGAAGGTCACTTCACAAAAGCTACGGCATTTGGAAGAGAAATGAAACCCAACCTACAAACACTCAACAGGAAGGAAGCCAGAAAAATAAAGACCCAGAGATCACACTCTGTGCCTTCCCATCTCCTGTCAGTGCCTACCATTGACCTAACCAGAAGAAAGGGTCAAAGAAGATGACCTGATGTTGTCCTGTGGGTCAGTCTCAGGGAAGCCAAAAAGGGCAAACAAAGAGATGGTAGCCTAACAACTCAGTCTGACATTTCTGGCTTTGAAGACAGAGGAAGGGGGCCACAGTCCATGGAATGCAGTGGCCTCTAGAAGCCAGAAAGGTTGAGAAAATGGATTCTCCCCTGAAGCCCCCAGAAGGAACATATCCCTGCCAACACCTTGATTTTAGGCTAGTGAGACCTGTTTCAAACTTCTGATCTCCAGAGCTGCAGGAAAATAACTTTGTGGTGTTTCAAGCCACCATGTTTGTGATAATTTACAGCAGGGATGGGAAACTCACATGAAAGGAAACTTAGAGAGCATCTAACATCTCGGCCAACACATAAGCTCACCAGGGCTTTGACTGGTGTGGGAACTGACTTTACTCTGTTGACAGGGTGGAGTTTGTGAAGCTCCTTGAGCTGGAAGAGACATACTCAGAGCTATGCTTCAGAAAGAACATTGCAGCCTCCTCCTACCTTTGCATAGGTGAGACGGGAAGAAGGAATGCCTGAATGAAAGGGAAATCAGTTAGAAGGCTACTGTGAAAGTCCGGTTAAGAAGTGTGGGCTTACCCTGACCGCTGTGGCTCAGTTGGTTGGGCGTCATCCCACAAGGTAAAGGTTGGCAGGTTCCATTCCCAGTCAGGGCACGCGCCTGGGTTGCGGGTTCATCCCCAGCTGGGGCATGTTTGAGAGGCAGCTGATTGAAGTTTCTCTCTCATATTAACGTTTCTCTCCCTCTCTTTCTCCCTCCCTTCCCCTCTCTCTAAAACTAAGTAAATAAAATCTTAAAAAACAAAAAACACCTGTGGGCTTAAAACAGGGTGGACCCCGTAGGCATAGGTAGGAAGACAAGCATGGCAGAGATGTTGTTATCATGTGAAGAATGAAACTCGGTGACTGAGTAGAAAGAGGGCTGATGTCAAGGTTTTAAAAGTGAGTAAAGACAGTCATCATGACAACATCGACAGAGCCAAAGTGGCCTTCCCTTTGGGCAGAGCACCTGCCATCATTAACAGAATCGAGAATAGTCTAGAAAACATCTAGAACTCAGCTTCTAAATAAGTTGTGAGAAATGAATTATTTGCTTGAATAAAATGCAAATCTAAAGTAAAGAAGAACAGCTGAAATTCAACCAAGCAAACTGGAGATAAGCAAAACTGCAGAACTGTTTACGATTAAAATACTGTATTCTTCCACTTGTACTTTCCCTTAAATTGCTCCATTTTAGGAAATATTAAGAAAATGTTTTTGAGGTATGTAGTGAATATGGTCCATTTCTTATATACATTTAATTTTTTTTCATTTAATGGAAATTGTCTAAATAAAGCAAATAACTCTGAATATGTCTTGTAAATTATTAAGTCAGGGTCTGAGGACCATGCTTTTTATTCCATAAGCAAGCTGGACAATAATAGACCAAGTTAATGTTTGGCTAAAAAAAATGTTTTAGGTCTTGTTGCCCAGATGGAGGCCACAGACCAGGACATGTGGGTGAGTGAATTATTAGGGTAGAGAGTGGGGAAGTCGGAGAAAGCAAAGAAAGCCAAGCAAGGAAAAGGTATAAAAAGAAGTCCTGCAGTGAGCTCTCTCTGCAGGCGAGTTCTGCAGACAGTGTAGTCCTCCCAACCCGAAGCAATGGAGCTGGAATAGTTATATGCCCTCCTGGCTTAATTATTGGTTAAGCACTTCCTGGTCTCCATCTGGGCAGGCAAAGTGGCTTCCAGCCACCTCAGGCAGCCCTCCGCCACATGGATCCAGGTGTTGGCTGTTGGAAGTGAAAGTATGTCCGGAGCCAGCGTGCTGAAAACAGGTAAAGGGATCCAAGAGAATGTTGGCAGAGGGCTAATAGTGTATGTGATAAAATAGAATAGAAAATTTCAAAATTTTGTGTGATCACTCGAATAAGAAATTAATTCAAAATGTTCAATGGAGTTTCCATAGCCACCAGTCTAGCTAACTCATTTTATTCCCCTTCATTTAATCCTTTTTTAATTGAATTTATTGGGGTGACATTGGTTAAAAATTACATAGCTTCAAGTGCACAACTCTATAATATATCATCTGTACATTGTACTGTGTGTTCACCACCCGAAGTCAAATCTTCCAGCAGCACTTATGCCCTTTCCCCTCTTCTTCCTCCCCCAACCCCCTTCCCTCTGTGCCTCTGGTAATCACTACACTGTTGTCTGTGCCTATGAAGGTTTTTGTTTTTGTTTAATCCTTTCACCTTTTGACACAGGTCTCCCAGACCCCCTGCCCCTCAATGGCTATCCATCTGTTCTCTGTACCTATGAGTCTGTTTTTATTTTGTTTGTTAGTTTATTTTGTTCACTGGATTCCACATATAAGTGAAATCATAGGGTATTTGTCTTTCTCTGACTGGCTTATTTCACTTAGCGTAATGCCGTCCAGGTCCACCCATGCTGTCACAGAAGGTGAGAGTTCCTTCTTTTTTTTTACAGCCAGTAGCATTCCATTGTGTGAACGTAAGATCGGCCATTCTGTCAGTTGGTACCAAATCTAACGAACATGACTTGTCCCCACCTCACGCTTGTTCCCAGCCGCGCCACCCTCTCCCTGCTGAGCCACGGTGTTCTCCCCTCTCGGCTTCTCTAGCATCACATTCTTCTAGGTTTCTCCCACTCTGTCTCCTGTGCTGGCTCCTCTTATTTGTTCATAAATCTAAATGTCAGCGTTGATTCCCAGGCCTTTCTCTTTTCTACATTCTATTTCTTCATCTCATGTACTCCCACAGCTTCAAATACCCCAGCACTGCAGTCTCCTCATATTGTATCTCCAGCCCAGACCTCTCTTCCAAGCATAAGCCTCATATACCCAACTGTTTAATTGGTATGTTCACTTGAATACTTTTTAAACCATCTCAATTTTAAAGTACCAATATCAGAGCGCTTAATTTCCTACTACACTCAAAAAGCTCTGTTCCTCCAACAATCTCCCCACCCTATACTTTGCCCCCAGTTAGTCAAACCAGAGCGTGGGACTGAACCTGATTTCTTTCCAAATTCCTGTGTCCAATCCCACAGCATTCCACGTGGGCTCTACTTCCAAAATATCCATCCACTCCTATCTCCACTGCTAACACCACGGTCTAAAACTAGTCCTTCAACTACATGACTATAGTCATCTCCTGACTAGTCTTCCTGCTTTTATTTCTGTCCCCTTAAAAGTCAATCTCCACAAAATAGCAAGAATGACCATTTAAAATTAGATTCTGCCATTTCTCCATTAAAATATTTCATTGGCTTCCTGTATTCTATATTCTGTCCCTCGTCTGATTAAAATACTTTAGTGTCTTCCCATGGCACTTAAATTAAACAACACAATATCCCATGCGACCTGGCCTCTGTCCACCTCTCCAGCTTCATCTCACGCTCCCTCTGCTCACTTTGCCTGACCACACAGGATTCTGATATCCCCTAGGCATCTCTGCACAGGGAATGGACATCTTTAATCTGGGTTCCTTCTCATCCTGGTAGGTCTCAGCCTAAACATCATCTCCTTTAAGACGTCTTCCCTTATCTCTCTATCTATTGCTCTTTGCCCTTTTATTACTTAAATATTTTTAATATTTTATACGTTTTTCCTCCAGCCTTCTCACAAATGGTAACTATTTTGTTTGTTTATTGTGTTGCCTCCACTAGAAGGTGAGCTCCTGGAGGACAAGGAACATACAAACATACAAGGAACATACAAGGAACATTCAACAAACCATTGAATGCCCAGTACCTACCAATGCCTGATTCATACTAGGGGCTGCATAAAGAACTCATGTGTGAGTGAACAGATGAAACACAAGGCTGCTACATCTTGGTTCACTTTTGCTCCTAACAACTTGACCATTTGAGGTCATTTAAAGCATCATCACTTGACATGAAAGACCTGACTAAATCATAGTATGGCCAGTTGAAGCAAGGCTAACATCTGGGCACAAGACTGCTACAGACCTTCCATAGTCACACGGTCTCTATTGCAGATGGTAATGCAGACAGTTTCACTGGGATACTTTTCACACTTTCATATTCAGGCCTTTTCTTCAACTGCCCTTTTTAATGTCTGGCAGACTCATGGAGACTGGACGTTTGGTAACCATCTCTTAAGACTAGGCAGCAGTACTTAATTTTTAAAAAAATTATCTTTATTTGAAGTTATATTTTAAAATCTTAAAAGAAAGTCTAGGATAGATAGTGCTCTTTTGTCTAATTTCTTCCTTATTCAGTTACACTAACTGGCTGCGCCAGATAAGTGAATGCTTTAGGAGGACCCAAGCTGACACTCTTGTTTCCAGGGAACTTGCTCTTCATAGCCTGCATAGTTTATCATGCTAATTGAGATTAATTCTCTGACGCTCTAGACGCCATTGTCTAATAATATACATCTTCTATTCAATACTACTTATTTATAATTCTGACAAAATAATACATTCTCGCTTTATAAAATGTGGAAAAGACGCGTTTTTTTAAAAAAGAAAAATTTAATCATCTACAAAATTCTACCTTGAAATCATCCTATTATTACATTTTGTTCTATATACTGCCAATGTCCCTACATATATACACATTTGTTTACCCGCTCATTCATTCAACAAACACTGATTGAGCACCTCTCATGTTTCCAAAAGACGCTGCTCAACGACACAGATGAGGTCTATACATTCATGTGTCTTGCATTCTAGGGGATAGATGAGAACACTAATAGGATGATTTCTGTTCGTGACATCAGCTATGAAGAACACAAAACAAGTAATGTGATAGAGTGAAGGTCATAAGGAGCGAGTGGGTGAGGACTGGCTTCTTTAAAGAAGGTTAATAAGGAAAGCCTTTCTAAGAATAGAATACTGCCCTGAGACCTGAAGAAGAGGGAATTACCAGTCATGGAAGGCAATGCAGAGGAGCATCCCAAGCAGAGAGAACAGCACATGCAAGGGAAGGGACTGATTGTTCCTAGTAACTGCCACAAAGTAAGTGTAGGAGAATAAAAGGACACAATAGGGATTTCTAACATTCATTTTGCATTTTTAAAAATATTCTTATTGATTATGCTATTACAGTTTTCCCAGTCCCCCCCAACCCTCTATCGTTCCCCACCTTGGTTCATGTCCATGGGTTGTACATGTAAGTTCTCTGAGTCCTTTGTTACCCATACCTTTTTTTCTCTCTACCTTATGCCTACTAACCATGCTTCTTCTTCCCTATAGCGTTTCCCCCCTATTCCTCCCTTGCCCTTCCCCACTGAAATCCCTTTGTGTGATCTCCATTTCTCTGACTCTGTTCCTGTTCTATTGTTTTTGTTTTCATTGTCTTTCTTTTCTTTTAGGTTCATCTGTTGATAGTTGTGAGTGTGTTGTCATTTTACTGTTCATATTTCTGATTTTCTTTTTCTTAGATAAGTCCCTTTAACATTTCATATAGTAATGGCTGGGAGATGATGAACTCCTTTAACTTGACCTTACCTGGAAAGCACTTTGATGCATACACCAGCCCGCAGTGTCCGTGTCATTATGGATGAAATGAGACAGGCACATGGACTACCGAGTCAGGTGGAGGAAAAGGGACAGCAAGGCTTTTCTCTCAAGGGGAGCAGAAACTTTGGCTTGCCATAACCAGCGTTTATGGGGTTTCCCCAGGGGCACATTACATGATGGTCCTCATTTGCTATGCACAGGTTGCTTTAGGTGGTTACCTTTTACAGACAACAAAGGAGCCAATGCCGCTAATCACATCACAGAAGAGGGATATTTGCAAATGAAAAGGGAAAAGTGGTTGGACCGGTTACACTGATCCTAGGAAGGTTCAGCATGGATTTTAGGAAGTTA
This sequence comes from Carollia perspicillata, assembly GCA_004027735.1. Lineage (NCBI taxonomy): Eukaryota > Metazoa > Chordata > Mammalia > Chiroptera > Phyllostomidae > Carollia > Carollia perspicillata. Next base: position 54,860 of record PVKM010003844.1, read on the forward strand.
TTTTGCAGTAAATGTTTGCCACTGGGGGCGGGGCCCACACCATGCAGAATGGTCACCTACACACTTCATCTGTCCTTCCATTCTAAATGAAAGCTTTGTGGATAGAGTCATATTGGATGTAGGTACTTGCCTTTCATGACTTCAAATACTTCTTTCCAGCCCCTTCTTGCCTGTAAGGTCTCTTTTGAGAAATCAGCTGCCGGTCTGATGGGAACTCCTCTGTAGGTAACACTCTCCCTTCCTCTTGCTGCTTTTAGGATTCTCTCTTTATCTTTAATCTTGGGTAACTT